>VDFB02098076.1:24411-83172 GCA_007258455.2 Sequoia sempervirens | reverse complement strand
TTTGACTCACTTTTTTTAACTATAGATGATGATCATGTTACAATAATTATATTGTTATTTAATCACATGAGTTAAATAATTAAATTACTTACTCTATAATCATATGAGTTATTTAAGAGGCACAATATATTTAACTAATTAAATTGAAATAAAACATATTAAATTAATAAATGGAAGCAAAACAAGAAGCATTTTTAGAGGCAAAAAAGGAAGCAACAATGGAAGCCAAACTAGAAGCAAACTAGAAGCAATCTTGGAAGAAAAATTGGAAGCAAATTCGAAAGCAAAACCGGAAGCAAAATTGAAAGCAAAACTGGAAGCAAACTTGGAAGCAAAATTGGAAGCAAAACTGGAAGCAAAATTGGAAGAAAAATTGGAAGCAAAACTAGAAGTAAAACTGGAAGCAAAATTGGAAGCAAATCGGGAAGCAAAACTGAAAGCAAACTTGGAAGCAAAAATGGAAGCAAACTTGGAAGAAAAATTGGAAGCAAACTTGGAAGCAAAACTAGAAGCAAAACTAGAAGCAAACCTGGAAGCAAAAATAGAAGCAAACTTGGAAGAAAAACTGGAAGCAAACTTGGAAGCAAAACTAGAAGCAAACCTAGAAGGAAACTTGGAAGCAAAACTATAAGCAAAACTAGAAGCAAAACTAGAAGCAAAACTGGGAGCAAAACTAGGAGCAAAACTAGAAGCAAAAATGGGAGCAGACATGGAAGAAAAACTGGAAGCCAAATTGGGTGCTAATTTAGGTGCTATTTCTGACGCTATTTATCGGTGCTATTCTAGGCACTAAAGGAGGCACTATTGCTTGCGCCACTTTTTCAGTGCTATAGTCGGCGATACAATTGGTGCAAACCTCGGTGAAAAATCCAGCGCCAAAGTGAACATGCCATTTTGCACTGAGTTTTGCACCGACAGAAGTGTCCAATTCATGAACTCAAATGCTCTAAAATCTAGCAATATTTTAGGTGTTGATTGCTTGTTCTATTGTAGTGAATAAAGATCAACAAAGGAACACATCCTTGAATTCCTTCCAACATCTTCCCTCCATCACCCTTCTCATAAATTATCCAATTTTTCCATCCTCATGCATACATACCATTGAGCTTGGAATAAATTTGGATTCCAAACATAAAATACATAAATCCAAAAATCAATATATATCCAAGGATCAGCATGTCCCAAAATACATGAAAAAATAAAGGAAAATCTAACCCAAAAGAAAAAATATAAATCCAAGAGGCCATAAAGGCCTATGAAGTAAAAATAAAAATAAAAAATATGTGGATTCCCAAACTACTCATAGAAGCAATGCATCCCAAAGAACAATCAAAATTAGTATCCAAACTTGCTAATCCAAAATCTTAATCCAACTAAGTCCTTGGCTCCATCTAAGAATTCCCCATCCTCTAAATCCATTTTGGGCCCTAATTTTCCAACATCCATTATCTTAAATCCTCCATCATCTTGTTCATTTATTTTGGTCCCCTATTTACAAAAATTCATTCCCACTCCATCATCTAAATCAAAAAATTTCATTCATCTATCTAATTCAAAATCTACTTGTCTTCAACTTCACCACCCCTCAAGGTGTATGCCAATGTTGATCTTGCCAGTATTTCCATCCACTCATTTGCAAGTCTTCCAACACCCCATCTATTATACAACATCTATTTACACATTTCTATCCCTCTCATCCAACAATTTTCATAAATAATTATCCCTTTCCGCCTCCCCATCCATTTCATCCCCATTACCATCATTTTACTGACATTTATGAGCATAATTCCAATTTCCATGGTACATTGTAGCATCTCTTCCAAAGGATACCATACATGAAACTAGATGCTTGAGTCATTTCTCTATCTCTATATCAACCATCCATTATCTTTCAAATCCACTTATCCTCATCCTTTTCCATCCAAACTATTCCAAGTATCCAAAAACTCCAAAAAAAGAGTAAAGATAAATCATTTGTCCAATGGTGAAAAAAACTTCTTGCTACACCTTAGGTAAGTATCATAATGAAAATATAGAAAAAAAGTGTTAGGTGTATTCCCCCATCCTCTTAAACTCCACACTTGGGGGAAAGCTTCATCTATGCTATCCTACCTATCACACCCTATCCACACCTTCAACTATCCCTCATATCCTATCCATCATCCTATCTAAATCCATCCCCCTTTTCCACCTTTGAACTTGATAGGGATAAGGATCTTCATAAACATCATGTATATTATCTTCCTCACCTTATCCGCATATTTCATCTTATATACCTCACCCTCTCCTTCATCCTGTCTCTTTCCATCCTCCTTTCCCTACTTTGATCTTGATAAGACTAGGGGAAAAATATCCATGCATCATCCATTCTATCTTATCTACCATATCTTATCCACATCCTTCAATATCCTTCATCTCCTATCCTTCATCCTCTCTCCTTCCACTCACCCTATCTAAATCCATCTTCCATTCCATACCTTTCAATCTAGATCATGACTAGTGGAAAAATATTCATGCATGCTTTGGACTTGATGCAAACCTTACTTCCTTTACCATCCATATCCCTTATACACTGTCCTTCCATCTCATGCATCATTTACCATTAGTCTTCCAATTTCATTTACACTACCTCTAGTGTGGGGAATCTTGTTCCTTTTTAACATATTCCTTGGAGCTCCCTACTTCTATCATCCTATCTGTAATCCCACATCCACCCATTCAGTCCATTTATGTCCACTCTAAGAAATTCATCCATCCTTCCATCCTTTTACCAAGCTTTGTTTCTCCCTTTTCATTGGAACTCCTATTGTTGCAAGAATGAAGGTGTTGTCATTGATGTCAACTGGTCAATTGGTTATCAACTGGCTGTTATTGTCATTGATGTCATGGATGCAGGTTATTGGTTGTATATGTCGAGGATATTAAGAAAATTGTAATGAAGAAAGGTTGTAGGTGTTCAATGGTTGCTTCAGGTTTTTCTTCGGCATTTGATTCTATGTTTGTGTGGTTCAAATATGTTGATCATGGTTGTTGGAAGCTACTATATCTAGATTTTTGAATTTTGATTCATTGTACAGTGCGAGTTATGTTCACTAGTTGTGAATTGTGGTTTTATGTGCTTTTGGCTGAGGTTCGGGAGAAATGTTGTTGGTCTAAATTTCCTTTTGGTTAAGTCTTATGAATTGAGGTTCTAGATTTAAGTTGTTATGATTGTGTTGAAGATAGCTTTGGTGTCTAGAAGGATTTGATCATGCTAAGGGTTGTGTGAGCTTAATTGTTCTATGTGTTTTACACTAGTTTGGTTGACCCTATGTTGAACACTACCTTTGAAGTTGATGAAGTGTGTTGGGACCTACTTGGGTCCTCATCAAGCATGTGTTTGGGTCACCCTCATTCTAATTCCACCCTAGGATGTTTTGGCGCCAACCTAATTTGAATTTAGTGATGGATGGTCGACTTTGGATATGTTTCGAAGTTGAAGATGGTATAAATACAGGATGAGTTAGTGGTGAAAGATGTATAAAGAGATAAGTGCAAAGAAATAGAGCAGATAGATGTGAAATAGATGTGAATTTGTGTGTGTGTGTGATGCGAGTGTGGTAGATTAGTGCAAAGTCTAAATGTTGAGTTTCCAAATGTAGTGAGTTGAAGGTGTACTCTATCATTCATGCATGTCTACAAGTGGTTAAGTAAATTGCAGTGGAATTCTCTGTTGCATTGAGATTGTCTTCTCTCTAGAACATATCTCTTCTATCTTCTTTGTATCTCTGTGGTAGTGAGCCCTCTGGGTGGTTAACTTTGTTGGATAATGATTCCTTATTTTGGCAGTGATCCTTTGTAATCAGTTTTGATATTCTCTATAGTGTGAGTTATTTCTCACCATGGTTTTTCCCTCATTGGGTTTTCCACGTAAATCTGGTGTTACTGTGTTGGTGGGATGTTTTTCAGTTTATGCACTTGCACTCAATGTTTAATCATTTTAGCATATTTAAGGATTTGTGATTGATCTAATTTTTGGTGAATGTTTAAAAAAAAAAAAAATTGCTACAACTGATTCACCCCCCCTCTCAGTTGTCTTCACTCAACACCTATCCTTTCCTCTATTGTAACCATCATACCCTCTATGCAATACCATCCTATCCAATCCATTTATCCTCCATCAATCCCTCTAGTCCAAAACCATAAAGAAATACATCCAATGCAATCAATTATAATCAATGCAATACAATATTGCTATCTACCACATCATCTTAAAAGCATCAATCAATTTTGATCCAAATAAGTTGAAATCTATTGATCCACTATGAAATTATCATGATAGGGATGTATCCTTCCAAATCCTAGTATTTTTATTATTGATAATAATAAAATATTTGGGGTATGCATTGTTCTTATCATTAAATTTTCTCTCAATCAATTAATCAATTTTCAACTTGACTTGGGGCATAGTCTTGTTTTTATTTTGGTTTGTTGTGCATGCTTGCTTGTTGCTTGTGTGTGTTATCATTGTTTGCATCTCTCATGTTATTTGAATAATATTACCACAGGGGAATTATGGTCTTCCTTATCATGATTTCATAAGGCATATGTTTGTATTTGACCTTTTTAATCATGTACTTGGCACATTACCACTTTGGTTCTTTATACCTTAGTGTATAACATTAAGTATAATATCAAATATAGGTTTCTTAGACCATTACATCATAATGATCATCCATCCTTCCTCTCCATCCATATATTCATCATCCCTATATTTTTCCATGCCATGTTATTCTTTATCCTATAACCCTCCCATCTATTTTGAGAGCACACTTGTGTTATTTGAACCCACTTTTCCTCTTGAGGGGGCATACCACTACCTCCTCATCATCCTTCCAATGATTGGGGCATCATGCCACTAGTCCTCATCTCTTTTTATCCACTGTTTTTAATCTTCTTTGATACAATGTGATCAAATCCACTTCACTCCCACTCACTTCGAGTTCTCTAAGTACTCAATTCAGTCTACTAACCGTCAGTCTGAGTTAACACTTCAATCAATCTTATTAATTGAATCATGCAGCCATTTAACTAACCATCAATTCCTCTCATCAATTCTTAACCGTTGATCTTCTCAATCTCTCTTTTAATCTTGATTGTTGATCGGTGTCCTTGAATATCTATAAATTGAATGATTCTCTCAATCAATTTTCATCTTAGATCATGTAAGAAAAATATACTAGTATTTTTTAGGTGCATTTATGTTTATTGTTCTAAATACAAATCTGAGAGCAAAGATATCCACACCATTTCTCTCAAGGTCAAATAGAGGAGAGCAATCCAGAGCTACATGTAGGGTAAAATTGTATTATGTTTCAATGATTTCATATTTGAATCAATTTACCTTGCTTTCTTCATTGTTTTGATCTTGTTTGATTGTAATTCATTTATTTCATGCTTATGTTTCATGCTTTACAATCATGTTATTTTGAGGTCATACAATAGCTACCCAAAAACCATTAGCAATACCCTTAAAAACTTCTTCAACCTAGAATTCCATTGGGGGGCCCCAAAGCCTAATTCAAACAAGAATTGAACTGAAAGGACAAGTACAAGTGTTAAACCCTGGTTCCCATTTTTTAAGAGCAAGAGTTGATTTAACAATAAGCCACATACGACCTGAAAAAAACTCTCAAATCCTCTTCACAAGAGAATGAAAAAGAGAAGAAACCCCTAGCCATAACAACAACATCCACCTGGCCTTTTGTTTTGCATCTCTTAAAAACTAAGGATTTGACCAGGTAGATATTAGGTCGGGGACCCAAAAACTTACCCACCAAGGACATATCAATTAGGGAGACTTTCTTTTCAATAAGGGTATCATGGATGGAGATAGAAAACTCACATGAACCAAGGTCAAAATTACTGGACACTAGAGGTAAAGAACTTTCACCTTTAGGCTTAGCACCAAAGAGAGCTGACCACTTGTAATACTCAAAAGGATCTTCTGAATCAAACTGAATATTTTGATAACCCTCAAGGACCAAAGCCTCAGATGAGGGAGAAAAAGACGTACTACCTGACACAAGTTGAGCCTTTGTGGCCTCCTCAAGAAAAGATGGAGTCCCATCACAACAAAACTCTAAACAACCAAACAATTGAACTTTCAATTCTATAAGAGAGGACCCACCAGAACGAACATTAGCAAAACTATTGCTAACCAAAACCTTATAGCTAGCAAACCCACCACTATTATTGCCATTTTGATATGTCAAAACCCTTCCCACCTGATGCACATTCAAAAAATTCATCTCAGAATTGAGCTCACCACATGAAGATTTCGCTCCCATTGTTAACCTTAGTGAATCTAGCATTTAAATATGCTACAAATTCATTAATTTTTTTGCTAATACTAGTAAACTCCAAGTAATTATTGATGTTATTCTCTCTAACAGTTTCTTTGTTTAGTTTCATATAATCTAGGGATGTTCCATGCCAAAGATGCAATCCACCTAGTTATTTCTTAGCACCACTCATCTTCAACATGAGGGAACTATTAGGATTGTATACCACATTTGAAATGTAAATGTAGACCTTGCGGGATTCTTGATGGTTTAATTGAAGGAAGGTAGTTATTTCTTGTACTAGTTTTTTTATCATAGTGTATGGCAAGTAAATTTCTTACATAGACAAATGTCCCTCATTGCACCATAAACAATAGTTTCCTAAGATATTTTTTATCTCTAGCTTCAATGTTGATTGGCTGAGTTGCAAGCATGTCACTTTTCCTTGCATCACAATCTCAAAGTGGTTGAGATTAGTGAGCTATATGAGCTCATTTCCACTAACCTTCATTAGCATAAGGTGGGGGAATGAGTGAATGTTTTTTTTAAATAATAATTTAAGTTTAAGAAATCCTCTCAACATCTTATGTCTAATTTAATACTTGTTAAAGCAATGTTTCTAATTTTTGTAAGAAAAATCAATTATAATTTTTAAGTTATCTAGTCAATAATAGATCATAGTGTGTGACTTAAAGATCAATATTAAAATTACTACATCATTTTTTCAATATCTTTTTAAATCACTAATATGAACTATAAAAACTAAATGTTCATAATTTTTATTATAATTATAATAAACATAATAACTACACCATTGTCGTTCATGATATAATGCCATGGTTAAATTGTAACATTGTTATTGTAGCCACCAAGATTAAAATATCAATTGGATCATTGTGATCATGACAATCGTACTAACACATTTGAATCTTTATGTTAAAAAAACTACACTTTACTGATGTCAAATTAGAAACCATTACCATCTAAGTTTTTAATAATAATTAATTGTTAAAAAATAAAAAATAATAATGACAGTAAAAACTAGAATCAACTATTTGTGGGAGTCCTCAACCAAAACTTTAGAGCAGAAGGTTCGACAAGAAATCCTACCTTTAAAGACTTCGAAGACTGTAATACCCTGCCCAAAAATTTGAACAGCTAAAATTGACTGTTAAATTTAACTCCTCTCCTACTGCACAGACTGCTCTGTTAACTTTTAACATCATAAAAACCTGATGAGCAATTGTTGGAGAAAAGCCTCTCTGTTGAGAGAATTTGGAGGGATGATTTTAATTTAATTTACAGGATAAAAATTTGAAGGGCAAATTACAGCAAAACTGTACAGCATGCTTGCTGTTTTTTATTTTCTGTTATTAGCAATCGATCGGACAGCATACCTCTTATTTTCTACTAAATATTTGAGATGTCCGCCATTGTTAAGCCCTTGCCCCAAAGGAATTAAGAAGCCATTTGTACCAGTCAGGAACAGAAAAAGCGAGAACACGAAGCTGATCATTATCAAATCTGAATGCTACGATTTTTTTTTGTTTTCGGACTTCATTCATTGTGTATCTAATTGCTTCCGCATGGTCTAAACCCTTCGGCCTCTCTATTCTGTTACATCTTCAGACAAAAAATGCCTTTCACAGTTACAACCCTTGGAATTTGTGACTTATGAATTAAGAAACCTTGTTTATATCTAGAAATAGGTATATTGCAGAGCTGAATAGAGCGCACAGGCAGTAAATTGTAAAGCTAAAGCAAGATAGTAAAACAGGTATATTTGAAATGATTGGAAAACTATTTTTGACAGACATAAAATTTTAATAGTTTATGATTTTAGCTTGTAATGTTGTGGATTTAACTGTAGTAATTTTTTTAGTACATCACATTCTATCCATCATCAATAATGGAGAAAAAATATTGATAATCTATTATTCCTCATCTCTTGTTATCTGATGATGGATCATAATAATAGATCATAAAATATGATTCTAAATACAGATGAAATAAAGATTTACACAAATATTTAGAACTAAAAACCATTGCTCAAGTAATTTGAAGAAATGAAATCCAATTGAAGTTTCCCCAAATATGCATTAATGCGAAAATCTTCAAAAATATTTGTATAAACTCGGATGAAATCAGATACTCGAAATACTGTCATTAACGAAAAGATATACAGGAAAGAAACGAAAAAAGTCCTCATCGTAAACATAAACCCCCTCATATTCTGAGGAGAAGCGCAATTATGGAGTAAAACAAGACAAAAGTATTTCCTCTTTGTTGATCATGCCGCTCACATTTGGGGCTTTTCGTTTTCTTGTGAAAACGAGCAATTCGTGTTATGCGCATCTGCGGGATTTGGAGAAGTGCTGAGCTGTTGCTTAGGCCTCATTTTTCTTGAGTAGCGGCTTTTCGCATAATCCTCTGCAATGAAAACGTCGGTAGCAAGATCCATGCCCACACCAAGCTAAATATATTACAAACCAAAGGCAACTCAATCTCTGTCTGTAATAAAATAATGGCAGAGACTCTTAAGAAAACAGAGGAATAAGTAAATGCACAGTTGCTGGTAATTGGGAAAGAGAAATGTGTATATATTTGAAGGGAAGGTAAAAACAATGGGGATTTTTTGTGAGGGATTTGAAGGCAGGGCGGACAGTCACATGGGAGTGTTGGATTTTATTGAAACCTTTCCCTAGAATATGGAAAAGGTATCTCAGTGCAACGTTTCTAAAGTAAATAGAAAAATAATTCTTCCTAATAATTTTAGGAAAGATAAATTAATTTTAATATCTAAAAACTTTAGTTGAAATGACAATTAAAGTACATATTTCAAAAGGAGTGGACATGAGAATTAATAAAGCATAGTCTTATCAACATGAGCTCTACGCAATGCATTAAAGAATGACAAGTGGATCTATCTTAGGTCATCAAGATTTTAATCAGGATTTTTTTAAGTTTTAGAATTATGTAATGTTTTTCAATTCATTTAAGGGGTTTAAATTTATTCTTTAAATATGATTTATATATTTAGATGGAGCCTGCTGACGCTAGCTAACTCCTAGACAAAAAACACTTATGTACATACAAAAACGCATGAGAACATACATAAAAACATACATAGTAATATACATAACAGGACGAGATGTGGTAGTGTCGGGCTCGCCAGACGGGGGATAAAAGTGACAGAACTAGTAGACGGGACCAAACATCCGGGAAATGGTAGGTAGGAGTTAACGGCACCGTTAGGTGGGTATTTTGGCCTCTTGCCGACCAATTAACACGAGAGTATTAGCTTGGCCGTGAAGTTTCACTTTCATCTGCTTTTTTGTGGCATGGGAAAATTGGAGGAAAGTGACGTGTAACTTTTTGTTTTGAAGAAAGAAGGGTGGATACACACTTTGTTTCCAGTCTGCACATTGAAAGCTGAAGGTTTGAGTGCACATGGAGGAGTTTAAGGAGAAAACCAACCAAATATAGGTGCTTATTGGCAGTCTGCACATTTTCAGCTGAAGTTTGGAGTGCACGTGGAAGAGTTGGAGGAGAAAACCGACCAATTCGAGGTGATGGGTGCTAACCAATTCGGTTGCAGAGGATTTTACAACACCTTGTAATTGTAATGTGGTAAACACAATTTTGAGTTTTCAGTTATTTGAATTTCTTTGTTTAAATGTATGAATGTCTTCAAAATCACACATTCCATTGTAGTGTTTAAATTTTGCATGATTGCAAAAAAAAGTGCACAAAATAATTGTAATTTGGAAAACACAATGTTGGGTTTCAGTTATATGAATCTCCTTGTTTAAATGTAAAGGGTTGTCTCATGGTGGGTTGCTTGCTTCTTAACACCTACGGTTTTGCAACATAGAATGTCACAAAACAGTATGCAAGTCTTGTAAATAACACATTTCATTGTTGTGTTTAACTTTGGCATGATTGAAAAAACAAAGTGCAAAACAAATTGTAATTTGTAAAACACAGTGTTGGGTTTCAGTTATTTGAATCTCCTTGTTTAAATGTGAAGGGTTGTCTCATGGTGGGTTGCTTGCTTCTTAAAACCTATGGTTTTGCAACATGGAATGTTACAAAACAGTATGAATGTCTTCAAAATAACACATTCCAAATGTGTTGTGTTTAACTTTTGCATTATTGAAAAAATAAAGTGCACAAAATAATTGTAATTTGGAAAACACAGTGTTGGGTTTTAGTTATTTGAATCTCCTTGTTTAAATGTGAAGGTTTGTCTCATGGTGGGTTGCTTGCTTCTTAAAATCTATAGTTTTACAACATGGAATGTTACAAAATAGTATGAATGTCTTCAAAATCACACTTTCCATTGTTGTGTTTAAATTTTGCTTGATTGAAAAAATTAAGTGCACAAAATAATTGTAATTTGGAAAACACAGTGTTGGGTTTCAGTTATTTGAATCTCCTTTGTTTAAATGTGAAAGGTTGTCTCATGGTCAGTTTCTTGCTTCTTAACACATACGGTTTTGCAACATGGAATATTACAAAACAGTATGCATTTCTTCAAAATAACACATTTCATTGTTGTGTTTAACTTTCGCATAATTGAAAAAATAAAGTGCAAAAAATAATTGTAATTTGGAAAACAAAATGTTGGGTTTCGGTTATTTGAATCTCCTTGTTTAAATGTGAAGGGTTGTCTCATGGTGGGTTGCTTGCTTCTTAACACCTACGGTTTTGCAACATGGAATGTTACAAAACTGAATGAATGTCTTCAAAATCACATAATATTCCATTGTTATGTTTAACTTTCGCATGATAGAAAAAATAAAGTGCAAAAAATAATTATAATTTGGAAAACACAGTGTTGGGTTTCAGTTATTTGAATCTCCTTGTTTAAATGTGAAGGGTTGTCTCATGGTGGGTTGCTTGCTTCTTAACACCAACGGTTTTGCAACATGGAATGTTACAAAATAGTATGAATGTCTTCAAAATCACACATTCCATTGTTGTATTTAAATTTCGCATGATTGAAAAAAATTGCACAAAATAATTGTAATTGGGAAAACACACTGTTGGATTTCAATTATTTGAATCTCCTTGTTTAAATGTAAAGGGTTGTCTCATGGTGGGTTGTTTGCTTCTTAACACCCACGATTTTGCAACATGGAATGTTACAAAACAGTATGAATGTAGATTCGAAATCATATATTCCATTGTTGTGTTTAAATTTCACTTGATTGAAAAAATTAAGTGCACAAAATAATTGTAATTTGGAAAACACAGTGTTGGGTTTCAATTATTTGAATATCCTTGTTTAAATGTGAAGGGTTGTCTCATGGTGGGTTGCTTGCTTCTTAACACATACGATTTTACAACATGGAATGTTGCAAAACAGTATGCATTTCTTCAAAATAACACATTTCATTGTTGTGTTTAACTTTTGCTTGATTGAAAAAATAAAGTGCACAAAATAATTGTAATTTGAAAAACACAATGTTGGGTTTCAGTTATTTGAATCTCCTTGTTTAAATGTGAAGGGTTGTCTCATGGTGGGTTTCTTGCTTCTTAACACCTACGGTTTTGCAACATGGAATGAAATTGTATGAATGTCTTCAAAATCACACATTCCATTGTTCTATTTATTTTTTCAACTTTTTGTCTTTTATATTGTGCTTGTGTGTCAACACCATTAATTAAACTCCTTTTATTTCGATGATAAATTTTTTGTTTAATGTTTTAATTTATTTTCCAAGTGGTTAATTGTAGTGTGTAGTTTTACTACAGTTTCAACATTTCCAACTATTGTTTTTGCATCTGCAAGTTGACCAGTCACACATTTTTGCTCATCCCCATTGTTGTTACCTATTATCACTCCCTTGGCATTCATTTTCATGATCTTCTACCTTCTATTTCACATCTTTTATGTGTAGCTTTGGAGCAGGTGCTTCCTTATGAGCCCTTACGACAACAACATCCATTTTTTGGATAGAGTTTTGAATGTCTTCAATACTTTTCTATAGCTTTGCGGCCACTCTTTGCTTAGCTTTGAGAGTGTGTTTCTGATTAGAGAATGCAGATGTTTTATGTTCGATAAGTTATTTACAAAACTTGTCTACCTTTCACATATGGCTTTCATGTCTCCAACCAACTAATTTTCTTTTTCTACTCTAAGATCTATTTTTTCCTTTTAATTATCATCTATTTCAACTTGTATTTGTTCCATGGAATTCTTAAGTTGAAGAATCTTTGACTTCATTTGTTCAACTCCACTTATAGAATCATCTCTCACTTTCTTTTGTTGCATAAATTCATATGGAATACAAAATTTATTGACTTTATCCACTTTTGCATTGGTGTTTTCCCATTGCAGATACTTCACGATGCTCCTTCATCAAGTTGTCAAGTGGAAGAACAATCTTGCTAGTTGATACATTATCTATCATATTCACTTTGATACGCTTCTTTTCAAGTGTTTTTAGAGCAGATTTTTTTTTATTACATACTTTCTACTACTTGTTGCTTGACTTCTACACTACCATATGCCCATTATGGATATTGTACACACACCTTCCTGAAATTCTCAACAGCACTGACTCTCTTTATTCAATATAGTATATGTCTCATTCACTATGGTCTGTTTCTTTTCAAGTATTTTTACAATAGATTCCTTTGTCGTTTCATACATTCTACTACCTATTGCGTCCAATTTTGCATTGTCATTTTCCCATTGCACATAGTTTAAATGCTCCTTCCCCAACTTCTCAAGAGAAGGAAGAATCTCTTCAGTCAATTCATTACATATCTCATACAGTTTGGTTTGCTTCTTTTCAAGTTTTTTTAGGGATGTTTCCTTATTCATTTCATACATTCTAGTACCCGCTACCTCTTGAAGTATTAAGAAGATCTCAAGTTCCTAAACCCAACACTGTGTTTTCCAACATTGAATTATCAATAGACAAAATGAGTGTAATGAAAACCTTACACTACCAATGTAAGAAAAGGAACCTTGTAAGTTTACCAAAACTATTACTTAGAGTATGAATTGTGTTTGGATTTCATGATATCATTAAAATATAGATAGGTAGGAAAACACAATAGATTGCGAGTTAGTTTGTTGAGCTTGTACAAAGCTGAAGGGTGGAGAATTTGGAGAGGAGTTGTAGCCGGGGGATACATAAAAGTAACCATATTTATCTGAGGGGTGACCAACTAAATGCGTTCTTATACATAGAGGGTTTTCCAACACTATGTGGGTCACAGGTATTTTAATGCATTGTGTTTTCCAACCTTGGATTATACAGACAATATGATTACAATGAAAACCTTTTCTTGATTACACAATACGAATGTAATGAAAGGAAAATCTTCAAAATATATAACAATTCTCGGGTATACTAAAAATTTCCTTTCAACTTTCTCAAATTAATTTAAACTATAGGCATGTTGGAAAACACTGTGGGTTGTAATTTCAATATTTTTGCTTGTTGTAAGCTGAAGGGTGGATTTTTTTGTTTTTGTGCTTGATGTTCTTTTGTTGGTCATGTTTAGTTTTATGTTCACAGATGTTTGAGTTCACTAGTTGAAATCTAGTTATAGGATCATCTTTCATTTTCTCTACTTAGAGAAATTCATATAAAAATACAAAATCTCTCGATTTTATCCACTTCTGCATTGTGATTTGTCCATTGCACATACTGAACGTACTCCTTTGTCAACTTCTCAAGATTGGTAAGAATCTATTCAGTTAAAAAAATATCTATCTCATTATGTTTGATCTCCTTGTCTTCAAGTGTTTGTAGAGCAGATTCCTTTTCAATTTCATAAATTATAGAACCTGCTACACCCAGATTTGCATTCTTTCTTTGCCTTTGCACATACTACAGATGCTTCTTTGTCAACTAATCAAGAGCATAAACAATCTCCTAAGTCAACATAGTATCTATCTCATTCACTATGGTTTTCAATGCAAGTGAGCTTCACAATTTATTGGAATTGTGGTATGCAGTTAAAATTGCTTTTCAAATTCTTCATATGTTTCACGAATAAATGCACAAAAAAAAACGTGTTTTAGCCTACATTCATTGAGTCATTTTTTTATCAGCAGATGCAAAGAATGCATTTTGTTCTTTTCACATTGTTGGCAGCCATAGAAGTAATTACATGTTATTATTCACGTTATGCCTATAGGCTACATATAAAGTTGCAGGTTGGACTTCTCATCTTGTTGTTCAACCTGCACTTTTTTAGTTCATCAATTGTCATTTACGCTTTTGTTGGTCATGTTAAGTCACCCCAAATGGAAGGCTCGATGTCACAACATGTCTGCTCAAGTAAAATAGGTTTGTACACCCCATATACTATGGCGTTTTAGTCTTCTTTCATGTGAGGTTGAGATTTTACCTATGGTCTTTATGTCTGCTTGGAGGTTCAAGTAGACACTGTGTTCTCCAACAAGCATTGGTTGACATCATGGTTGATAGGAAAATTTACACATGTATGAATTTTTTGATTCACTCAATTACTGATTCATGATTTTGTCAATAGATGCAAAAAAAAAAAATTCTTTTGGTGTTGCTGGCAGCAATGCATGCACATTTATTTACATAGAAGGTTGTCAAAAAAGGTTTGGTTTCCCTCTAACCTTTCCTCTCCATTAGCACATACACATGCACCACATCCAAGGTATCTTCCCTAATACATCTATTCTTGTAACTGTAGAAGTAATTACATAGTGTTATGCACATTACACTCATACACCACATACAAAGTTGTAGGTTGAACCACTCATCGTGTGGTTCAACCTTCACTGCCTTATTTCATGAATTACTAGATGTGCTTTTGCTCCTCATGTTAAGTCACACCAAATGGAAGGCTGAATATCACAACATGCTTCCTTAGGTAAAAGAGGTTTGTACACCCCATATACTCTTAAATCTTTGTGATATTTACATGTGGGGTTGCGAATTTACTTGCGGTCTTTATGTCCGCTTGGAGGTTCATCTACATGATATGTTTTCCAACCTACATTTGCTTACATCATGGTTGGTGGAAAATTTAACACCTTTATACCTTTCCTCATTCTCTCCATTATTGATTCATCTTTTTTTCAATAGCTACAACAAACATGTTATCATTTTGGCATTGTTGGCAGCAATGGATGCACTTTTTCTTTTTACATACAAGGTTGTCATCTAAGGTTTTGGTTGCCCTCTAACCCTTTCTCTTCTCTAACACATACACATGTAGCACAACCAACATATCTTCCCATGATAATACATATGTTCTTGCTATTGTATAAGTAATTACATATTATTATGCATGTTACATTCCTACACCACATATGAAGTTCTAGGTTGAACCACTAATCATGTGGTTCAACGTTCATTTGTTTATTTTGTTAATTACTAGATGTGCTTTTTCTCCTCATGTTAAGTCATGCGAAATGGAAGGCTAAATATCACAACATGCCTCTTCAGGTAAAAGAGGTTTGTACACCCCATACACTCTAAAATCTTTGTTATATTTACATGCAGGGTTGTGAATTTACTTGCGGTCTTTATGTTCGCATGGAGGTTCATCTACACACTGTGTTTTCCAACCTGCATTCACTTGCATCATGGTTGATAGAAAATTTTACACCTTTATACCTTTCCTCATTCTCTCCATTACTGATTCATCTTTTTTTTCAACAGATTCAACAAACATGTTATCATTTTAGCATTGCTGGCAACAATGGATGCAATTTTTATTTTTATATACAAGGTTGTCATCAAAGGTTTTGGTTGGCCTCTAGTTACCCTTCCTCTCCTTTAACCCATAGAAATGCAACACAACCAACGTATCTTCCCATGATAATACATCTGTTATTTCTATTGTATAAGTAATTGCATACTGTTATGCATGGTACACTCCGATGCCACATACAAAGTTCTAGGTTGAACCATTGATCGTGTGGTTCAACCTTTACTTGTTTATTTATTTAATTGCTAGATGTGCTTTTTCTCCTCATGTTAAGTGACAAGAAATGGAAGGCTGAATATCACAACATGCCTCCTCAGGTAAAAGATGTTTGTACACCCCATATACTCTGAAATCTTTGTTATATTTACATGCGGGGTTGCGAATATACTTGCGGTCTTTATGTCCACATGGAGGTTCATCTACATGTTTTTTCCAACCTGCATTTGCTTACATCATGGTTGATAGAAATTTTTGCACCTTTGTACCTTTCCTCATTCTCTCCATGACTGATTCATCTTTTTTTCAATAGATGCAACAAATATGTTATCATTTTGGCATTGCTAGCAGCAATGGATGCACTTTTTCTTTTTACATACAAGTTTTTCATCTTAGGTTTTGGTTGTCATTTTTTGTTGTCATTGCCTATGTCCACTTGTACATTGAGATGGAAAGTCCAATTTCCAGCTTGTGTTTGTGTTATATTTTATGCGTAGCTTTATTCAATCTATCACCTTTAATTTTCCTCAGTTGAATCTTGTTGGAATATGTGCCTCAATTCTTACTAACATGGAACTCCTGAAGGGAAAAGTCATTGTGACATTGTTCATGTCTGGCCGACTAACTATTCTAAATCCATTTGAAATGTTCATGTCACCGAGACAGAGCTAATGTCTTGCTGAATGAAGTCTATCGATGTGACCTAGATGTATTCACTGTGACCTTTTGTCGAATGGAGACCTATGGCTGACAGTATGTTCTTATCGGGTGTTGGGGAGAGTCTTTGATGTTCGGTATGACTCATATCAACGAGGAATGTCTCACTGATAGCATATGGCTATCAGGGTAACACAAGGGTCACGGGGAGAAGTCTCAATGATGAATTAAGGTCACACCGATGAGGATACACTTGGGGGTTTTGGCGGTGACTCAAAGACTTCGGTATGAAGTCTCGGCGACCAATGGAGAGTCTCACCGATAGTCCTCAGTAACACATGAGCGCTCGGTGGAAGGTCTTGGCAAAGTTCAAATGTCTTGCCGACTCGGTAAGACATGGGTGCTCGATGTGAAGTCTCAGCGATAGACAAATGTCTTGTCGACTGGTGATTAGGGCACTCGGTATGACTTAGGACCTCGGTATGAAGTCCTGGCGAAAGTGATGAGTCTCGCTGACTGGTGGATGCTACATGAAGACTCGGTGAGAGGTCTTGGCGAAAGATGTTTGTCTTGCCGAATGGAAAACTCACGACGACATGATTTGAAGACTTCGGTATGAGGTCTTGGCGATCTGCAATAGTCTTTTCAATGGCATTTTTGAGATCGATATGACTTGTGGAATATGGTATGAGTCTTGCCGATGAGAAATCTCTTGCTGATAGGAACGCAATGGATGTCGATGGTTTCGGTATGACTCATGGTGTTCGATATATCGTCCTGCCAACTGTTGGGACTCTTGGCGATATCGATATAAAGACTTTGTGGCATCGGGGAGACACTGTTAGTGTCTCACCGATATGCCAACAAAGTTTGATCACCCTTCATCGTTTGACCATCCTATGTGGAGCCTCTTGGACCAATCAGAGGAAGCGATTTTCAAATGGATGGCAGTTAGATTTTTGCAACAGTTGCGACGCTGGAGCTTAACTGCATGTAGGGAAAAATCAACGCTCAAGTGGAAACTTTCTATGATGGGGCAATGGCGGATAAGGATGCATAGAAGACAAAAACAGAATGTGATAAGATAAAAGTAGATCAATTCTGAGATTGTGAACTAGAGAGAGATTGAGTCGGATTCGATAGAGCATTTTTCTGTAACTGGATGAATAGTGAATGAAGCTACTGTGAACTAATACCAGAGAGTTGTATCCCTGATTTGTATGTAATTTGTTTTTACTGTAATACAAAGAGATTCAGCTTGGTGTGATGGGTTTTTTCCCGATAGGGTTTTCCCACATAAATCTGGTGTTCATTTGTCTTTGTGTATTTTTTCTGTTTCTGTAAATCTTTCATGTGTGTCTTAATTGGACTGTAATTAGAAAATTAAAAGTACTATCTGCATTCTTCCCTGTGGTTTTGATGTTAGGAAAGTGTTTCCGCACCTCTTCTTTCCTTACAAGTGGTATCAGAGCCTGGCCAGTTGTGTTGTCCTTGTGAGTGGGTTGGGTTTTTTGTGTCAATCCTTTTCCAATGGGAGTTTGGTAGAGGTCTGATAATTTAGTTACAGATTAAGATGGCAAGCACATCCGGAAAGATGGATATAGAGAAGTTCAATGGTAGCAATTTTGAGTTGTGGAAACTCAAAATGGAAGATCTGTTAGTGGACCGAGATCTTTGGAATGCTGTGTCTAAAATAAAACCTCAAACCATGAAGCAAGAAGATTGGGACCTGGCAGATAGAAAATCAAAAGGGTTGATAAGGCTCTGTTTAGTAGACTTTGTTCTTCTGAACATTCATGAAGAAAAGACTGCATCTTCCTTGTGGAAAAGACTGGCATCTATTTATCAGGGCAAGTCCTTGGTAAAAAAATTGTTCTTGAGGAAGAATCTGTACTCTTTGAGAATGCAGGAGGGAGGATCTGTTGCTGATCATTTGAACACGTTCAACATGTTGATTGCACAATTAACATCTGTTGGTGTGAAGATTGAAGATGAAGATCGATGCATGTTGTTGTTATGTTCTTTGCCTGATTCTTGGGATCATCTAGTGATGGCTATTGAGAGTACAACATCCACATTCAAGATGGAAGATGTTGTTGCTTCTCTGTTATCAGAAGAAATAAGAAGAAAATCTTCTGAGATGGAAAAGGAGGCTCTGGCTGTCAGAGGTAGATCGAAGGAGAAAGGAAAGAAGAAGGACAAGAAATCCAGATCGAAATCAGAAGGGAGATCAAAATCTCCTAGCAAGAAGTCCAAGGTGAAGTGCTGGAATTGTGGACAACCTGGTCATGTCCGAAGGGATTCCAAGGAGGAGAAAAAGAAGAAGAAGAAATATTCTAGAAATGATTCTTCTCAGAGTGATGCAGACGCCTTCATTGCAGCTTTGGCTACATGGGCATCAGATGATGTCTGGCTGATTGATTCTAGAGCATCTTTCCACATGACATCTCATAGAGACTGGTTCACAAAGTATGAAGAATACAATGGTGGAAAGGTGTACTTGGCAAGTGATTCATCTTTGGAAATTGTTGGCCGTGGAAGAGTCAGAATCCAATTCCCTGATGGAAGAGTGAAGGGAATCAATGATGTGATGCATATACCAGGTTTGGCTCAAAATTTACTTTCTATAAGTAAGCTGAATGATATTGGAGTGTAGGTCATGTTCTCTGGAAATGGCTGCAAGATGACTAGAGGCTCTATGGTGCTAGCTAGGGGTGCTCGAATTGGTACCTTGTACAAGCTGGATGCACATACTGTTCAATGCAATAGTGTCTCTACAAAGTCACTAAAAGCTACTCATGGAGAAAAGAAGGAAAACGTTCCTGATGGTATAAACTCCATGGAGATTAAACTTCCATCAGAGAAGACTATGCTCCGACATCATAGGCTAGGCCACATTGGTGAGAAAGGTTTAAAAACCTTGAAAAATAAAAACCTGGTAGAAGGGCTTGTAGACTGTATCCTTGAGTTCAAATTTTGTGAACATTGCATATATGGAAAGCAGCACCGTGTTTTATTTTATTCCAGTCCTCACAAATCTTCTGGTTTGCTTGATTATATTCATTTCGATGTGTTTGGTCTAGTGAACGTTCCTTCTTTGTCTAAATCAAGATACTATGTGTTGTTTATTGATGATTATTCAAGAAGAGCATTTGTATATTTTCTAAAAAGTAAATAAGAAGTGTTCAGTCGGTTTAAGGAATTTAAAAACCTTGTTGAAAATTAGACTGATAGGAAAATAAAATGTGTAAGGACTGACAATGTCTGTGAGTTTTTTTCAAATGAATTCAAAAGGTACTGTAAAGATCATGGGATTAAAAGACATAAGACTACACCTTATACTCCACAGCAAAATGGAGTTGTTGAAAGGTTCAACAAGACAGTAATGGAAAGAGCACGAAGTATGCTGAGCAGTACTGGCTTGGAGGAGAAGTTTTGGGCTGAAGCAATTTCTATAGCATGTTACTTGGTAAATCTTTCTCCTAACTCTGCTCTTGTTGAGAAGCCCCCTCTAAGACATATTCGTGTCTTTGGTGTTGGAATATGTGCCTCAATCCTTACTGACATGAAACTCCTTTAAGAAAAAGTTGGTGTGACATCATGGATGTCTAGCTGACTAACTATTATGAAGCTCTTGAAATGTTCATATCACTGTGACAGGGTTGATGTCTTGCAAACAAGTCTATCGCTGTGACTCTCTGTGTTCGGCATGACCTTTTGTTGAATGAAGAACTCTGGGCGACAGTGTAATCTTATCGGGTGTCGGGGAGAAGTCCCAGTGAAGGTGAAAGTCTCACCAATAGCATCTGGTCATCGGGGAAACACATGGCTCTTAGGATGAAGTCCTGGCGAATGGAATTTCTCGCCGACTGATGAATAATTCGAGGTAACATGAGGATCGTGGGGAGAAGTCTCAACGAAACCGGAAAGTCTCACCAACGAGAGTATTCTCGTGGTGCCTTCGCAATGACAAAAGACTTCGCTAAGAAGTTTTGGTGACTTGGATAAGTCACGCCAACAGTCTTTGGAATAACTATGGGCACTCAGATAAATGTCTTGGCGAAGGGCTTAAGTCTTTCCGACTTGGTAAGACTTGGTGATGCTCGATTAAAGGTCACAGCGAAGATTGAACATCTTGTCGATAACAAATGCTCATCGATGTAACATGAAGGTTCAGTGAGAGGTCTTGGCTAGATCGGTATGTCTTGCCGATGGAATGTCTCATTGTTGTGACTTGTGACTTCGATATGAGTCTCACTGAAGTGCGATAGTCATGCCGAATGGCTCACGCCGGCATGACTTGAAGTTTTCAATATGAGGTCTTGGCGATCTACAGAAGTCTTGCCGATGGAAAAGTAGAGATCGATATGACTTGCAAGCATCGGTAAAACGTCTTGCCGATGGAGAAATCTTTTGCCGACAGAAGCGTATTGAATGTCGATGGACTCGGTATGACTCATGGAATTTGCTGAAACCTCTTGCTAACTGTTGGAGACTTAAGCCGATTACTTTGTGGCATCAGGGAGACACTGTTAGTGTCTCACTGATATCCCAACAAAGTTTGATTGCCTTTGACCGTGTGACCATCCTATGTGGCATCCCGCTAGACCAATCAGAGGAAGCAGATTTGAAACGGATGATGGTTGTATTTTTGCATCAGTTGCAAGGCTGGAAAAAATTGCATGCAAGGAAAAATCTGAAAAGGCATGGAAAATTTCTTCAATGGAGCATTGGCGGATAAGGATCAACAAGAGAATAAAATCATAATGTGATAAGAATTCTGTAAGGAGTTTTTCGAGTTGTTGAGAGAATTTTTCTGTGAAAGAGATTGAACAGTGAAACTATTGTAAAAATACCAGAGAGTTGTCTTTCTGATTGTATGTAATTTATTTGTTACTGTAATACAAAGAGATTCAGCTTGGTGTGGTGGGTTCTTTCCCAATAGGGTTTTTCCCACGTAAATCTGGTGTTAAATTTGTCTTTGTGTATTTGTTCTATTTCTGAAAATATTTTATGTGTGTCTTAATTAGATTGTAATTTGAAAATTAAAAGCCCTGCATTGCATTCTTCCCTATGGATTTGACGTTAGGAAAGTGTTTCTGCACCTCTACTTTCCTTACATTTGGCTGTGAGGCATATGTGCATGTGCCATTTGAAAAAAGATCTAAGTTGGAAAACAAAGCTGTAAAGTGTATTTTTATTGGCTATAGTGCTAGCATAAAAGGATACAAGCTTTGGAATCCTGAGACTGAGAAGGTTTTGTATAGTAGAAGCGTTATCTTTCATGAGTTGAAGCCTTCTACAATGGATCCGCAGTCAGAAAAGAAATTAGAAAATGAAAAGGATGTAGCAGATATTCCTCTGACACTAGATAAAGAGGAATTGAAAAATCAAAATGTACCTGATACTGAGGAGAGATCAAGTAGTTCTGAAAGTTCTAAAGAAGATGAAGAACCACCTCAGCCTCAGCCTGTGAGGAGGTCAACTCGTGAAAGAAAGCAACCTGATAGGTATAGGTTTTCTTTGATTGAGTCCACTTGTGCCTATTCTTTAATTTCTAGCACTGATGAACCTAGGACTGTGAAAGAGGCATTTAAAATGTCTGATTCAAACTCTTGGTTGGAAGCCATGAATGAAGAAATGGCATCATTAGAAAAGAATGATACCTGGAGTTTTGTGCTATTTCCTAAAGGCATAAAATTTGTGGGCTGCAAATGGGTATTTAAAAAGAAAATCAGTCTGGATGGCAGTGAAGAAAAATATAAAGCAAGGTTGGTTGCAAAAGGTTATTCCCAGGTAGAGGGAATTGATTATGGAGAGATCTTTTCTACTGTAGCTAAGTTGACATCTATTAGATTTCTTTTGTCACTTGTAGCAGCGTATGACTTAGAGATTGAACAGATGGATGTGAAGACAACATTTCTTCATGGTGATCTTGAAGAAGAAATTTATATGTCCCAGCCAGAGCACTTTGTGGAAAAAGGTAAAGAAAGACTGGTTTGCAAGTTGAAAAAATATTTGTATGGGTTAAAACAGTCTCCTAGAATGTGGTACCAGAAGTTTGACACGTTTGTTTTTTCATTGGAATTTGTAAGATCAAAATCTGATCACTGTGTATATTACAAAGCTGAAAGTGATCAAATCCCTATTATTGCTCTCTATGTTGAAGATATGTTGTTCATAGGCAATAGTAAGCTAATGATTTATGATCTTAAGTCTCAGTTGTCTGCAAAGTTTTAAATGAAAGATCTCGGTGTAGCAAGGTATATTCTAGGAATGGAAATAACCAAGGACAGGAGAACAAAAAACTTTGGCTCAGTCAGAGTAAGTATATCATGACTGTTCTAGAGAGATTTTGTATGACTAATTGCAAGCAGCTAGTTGTTCTAGTTATGCAGGGAACGAAGCTATCTATAGAGGATTGTCCAAAATCTCCTACTGAGATGGAGGACATGACTAGTGTTCCTTATGCAAGTACAGTTGGAAGTCTCATGTATGCAATGGTCTGTACAAGGCCAGACATTGCCCAAGCAGTGGGAGTTCTTAGTCATTTTATGGCTAATCCTGGAAGGACACATTGGGATGCTGTGAAGAGAGTGTTTAGGTATCTAAAGGGCACTTCAGACTATGCTTTGTGTTACCATGGCAACTTGGTTGAATCACAGAGCACTCAGAGCATTCAAGGTTATGTGGATTCTGATTGGGCCGGGGACATTGACAGCAGAAGATCCACCAGTGGATATGTTTTCATGATGAATGGTGGTGTAGTGAGTTGGATGAGCAAGTGGCAAGTTGTAGTCGCTTTGTCCACTACATAGGCAGAATACATGGCAGCTACACATGCCTACAAAGAAGCAATCTAGTTAAAACGTTTGTGTTCTAGCATTGGCTTTGATGCAGGAAAAATTACTATTTACTGTGACAATCAGAGTGCTATATGTTTGGCAAAGAATCCTACTTTCCATGCTAGGACAAAACATATAGATGTACAGTATCACTTTGTACGAGCTATGGTGGAGGATGGGATGGTATCTTTGGAGAAAGTGGATACTCTGGAGAATTTTTCAGATGCATTGACGAAGCCTGTGAGCACAGACAAGTTCAGGTGGTGTGCCAGTTCGATGGGCCTCTTGGACCATGAATTTCAGTAGTTTTATTATGCTTTGGAGGTGTCAGTAAGATCTTCATCAAGTGGGAGCTTGTTAGAATATGTGCCTCAATTATTACTGACATGGAACTCCTGAAGGGAAAAGTCACTGTGACATTGTTCATGTCTGGCCGACTAACTGTTCTAGATCAGTTTGAAATGTTCATGTTGCCAAGACAAAGCTGATATCTTGCCGAATGAAGTCTATCGTTGTGACCTAGATGTATTCGTTGTGACCTTTTGTCGAACGGAGACCTCTGGCTGACAGTATGTTCTTATCGGGTGTCGGGGAGATTCTTTGATGTTCGGTATGACTCATATCGATGAGGGATGTCTCACCGATAGCATATGGCTATCGGGGTAACACAAGGGTCGCAGGGAGAAGTCTCAGCGATGAAGGAAGGTCACGCCGATGGGGATACACTTGGGGGTTTTCACGGTGACTCAAAGACTTTGGTATGAAGTCTTGGTGACCAATGGAGAGTCTCGCTGATAGTCCTCGGTAACACATGAGTGCTCGGTGGAAGGTCTTGGAAAAGGTCAAATGTGTTGTCGACTTGGTAAGACATGGGTGCTCAATGTGAAGTCTCAACGATAGAAAAATGTCTTGCCGACTGGTGATTGGGGCGCTCGGTATGACTTAGGACCTCGGTATGATGTCCTGGCAAAAGCTATGAGTCTCGCCGACTGGTGGATGCTACATGAAGACTCGGTGAGAGGTCTTGGTGAAAGACGTTTGTCTCGCCGAATGGAAAACTCATGACAACATGATTTGAAGACTTTGGTATGAGGTCTTGGCGATCTGCGATAGTCTTGCCGATGGAATTTTTGAGATCGATATGACTTGTGGAATATGGTATGAGTCTTGCCGATGAGAAATTTCTTGCCGATAGGAACACAATGGATGTCGATGGTTTTGGTATGACTCATGGTGTTCAATATATCGTCCTGCCGACTATTGGGACTCTTGGTGATATTGATATGAAGACTTTGTGGCATCGGGGAGACACTGTTAGTGTCTCACTAATATGCCAACAAAGTTTGATCGCCCTTGACCATTTGACCATCCTATGTGGAGCCTCGTGGACCAATCAGAGGAAGCGATTTTCAAATGGATGGCAGTTAGATTTCTGCAATAGTTGTGACGTTGGAGCTTAACTGCATGCAGGGAAAAATCAACGCTCAAGTGGAAACTTTCTATGATGGGGCAATGGCAGATAAGGATGCACAGAAGACAAAATCAGAATGTGATAAGATAAAAGTAGATCAATTCTGAGATTGTGAACTAGAGAGAGATTGAGTCAGATTCGATAGAGCATTTTTCTATAACTAGATGAACAGTGAATGAAGCTACTGTGAACTAATACCAGAGAGTTGTATCCTTGATTTGTATGTAATTTGTTGTTACTGTAATACAAAGAGATTCAGCTTGGTGTGGTGGGTTTTTTCCCGATAGGGTTTTCCCACGTAAATCTGGTGTTCATTTGTCTTTGTGTATTTGTTTTGTTTCTATAAATCTTTCATGTGTGTCTTAATTGGATTGTAATTAGAAAATTAAAAGTACTATCTGCATTCTTCCCTGTGGTTTTGACGTTAGGAAAGTGTTTTTGCACCTCTTCTTTCCTTACAAATCTGACAACCTCCTATTGGTTTCACGTGGGTGACAACAATGCAAGCACATTTTATTTACATTCAATGAATGATTTCTTTCTTTTTCTTGACACAATCCACACTAATTTTAAATATTCATCCAATTTTATCCTTTCCTAGCATGGGGAGAGGTTTGAAATGGAAGAAGCAAGAAAAATTGCACGTGTAAGATGTACAAAATGGAGGCTCTCCTTTTTCCTCTTCCAATTTGGAATGGACTCCTATTTCCATCAAGAACAATGGGGTCCTTGACCTTGTTGTAACAATTCCTCATATGATACTTGATGATTTCATTCGTGGTGAAATGTTTGTTGAATGTTTTCAAACTAAATTTTTGGACAAGAAAACAAGAGAACCTACCACTACGTGTCTCGTCAATGACAAAAATTATGGCAAAACAATTTGGTATCACATGTTTTTATCTTTCAACATTCATTTGTATGGTCCAATGATATCTTACTCTCTCTTGCTTCAACATGATTAGATGATGCCTTTTTCACAATTACTGGTGTCAATATGGTCCTACAAACCTTAGAGACGAGCCTCCACCAAAGAAGAAACAACAGAAGGCAATTATACAAATGCGAGGTTATCAATACCACTTCATGGTAAAGGTTATGAATGGAAAACTCGATGTTTCCTATATTATCTACAAAGAAATGTTCCACATTGATAAAAATGGTCAATTTTTCCATGGCATTTATGACACAAGTGGAGATAGGTGTTCTATGTTTTCCACTAATCTATCCGCAGAGTGAAAAAGCTATATTGAAAGCCTTTTGCTCATGGACGTTAGTGTCAATGCAATAATGGATAGACACATCAACAATCCTATCTTATGTGGTATGATGTCAAAGAGATTTCAATTCCTTACAAGAAAGGATGTAATGAATGCCTGGCAAAAGGTGCATTCTACTAATGCACAAAAACACAAAGTCGATTCGACAAGTATCCTGCTGTGGAATGGACCTGACTTCGACAAATTCTTCTACTTTCAATGGCCCAATGGGAACAATACACCTTTTTTTATCAGGGTTCAGACTCCATGGATGTTGGATAGGATGGTTAGCCACTCACAAAATTCAGTCATCTTGATGGATTCTACATTTTCCACTAACAAATATGGGGTGAGGCCTTACAAACATTCACAAATAGTTTTTTTCCTTTTCAATGATCTTTCTGGCTATAAACCTGACAATGCTTACACTGAGTTGTTATGTCTACAATTTCCATTGTATACTTTTCTCATTTTCAATGAGCAACAGAGTGGTGTGCCAATTGTGTGGGTAGTCTCCTCACGAAACAAGATTGAGGACATCTTTGTGTCGCTACACATATTGCATGATCGTGGAAGAAGAGCCAGACTTGACTAGAGAATCAATGCATTTTTTACCAGTGATGCGACTAAAAAAATCCAAGCCATACAATATGTGCATCTCTTTTTACATTTGTGTACCTTTGTCATATGTTATTTATTTTCAATGCCACTTTCTCATGTAGATGAGTTGTAAACAATATCATTTGTATTTCCTATTAGGGTTTTCTTTCAATGTCGTGTGCTTCTATGCCTTTGGCATGTCAAGAGGGCTTGGCTAAAGAATGAATATAAGTACGCAGCCAAGGAAAGGGCAATGGACATCTTCCGCAGGCTTGGCATGATCATAATGGCAATCAATGACAGTGAAGATAGCATCACTCAGCTATTGAAGTCTTTCTTTGAGGAGTTCAATGATCAACCACGATTTTTAGAGTACTTCAACAAGACCTGGTGCGAAGGAGGAGGTTGAATTGGTGAGTTGTCAATTTTCGTCACCTCGTAGGATTCACACCATTCACATTCTTTGATAATACCTCTAATACATTGTGGTTTACTTGACTATTGGAATTTTTTTTGCAGCCATGTGGGCAAAAAATTGGAGACTATTCCCACATGCCAACTAGGATACAAATGCAGCCATTGAGTTGTACCATTGCGCATTCAAAACTCGGTACTTGTGTGATCGTTCTAAAAAATGCACTAGGAGAATGGACTATTTGTATTACACACTTATGTATAAAATGGAACCATTCTATAGGAAAAAGGAAAGGTTGCAGTATTATGGTTTTTTAATGAACCATAAGTCTTTAAATATGCGATCCAGTTTGGAGTGGGCAAAGGTAATTCTAAACGATCAATGTATTCCTGATGAAACAAATCTTGAATGGTACTAGGTGAAAAGTCAAAGTAGGTCTGACCACTACCTTGTTCAAAAATTTGGGGAGCACCTTTTTGTTTGTGAGTGGCCTTGGAGTTTGCAAGGGAACACTTGCAAACATGTCCTGAAGGTTGTTGACTTGATTAAAAGATCATTTGTCATTGAAGGGGTGGTTCACGGTAAGTGAATTTCAATTTGAATTGCATTACTTTATGGGAGTCAATTGTGTTTTGAATTTTCTACTGCCTAATACAAGTTTCTTCTATGTGGTCATTTAGACGGGGGAGGTCAACCAATTGATAGAGGGATAGAATTGAACAAGACATTGTTAGAGGGGGGAATCGAAGAAAACAATCCTAATCTTCTCACCCCTACACAAGCTCCTTCTATCACTCATGTATATGATGAACATGTGCTCAAAATTTCTATTTGGAATGACACAAACGAACTCTTGAAGAAAGTGATGTGTACACCACCATAGTGTCTACAACAAGTAAAATCATACACACAATGTGTGGAAAGGTTTCTACAGGACCTACAAAAATCAAATGCATTGTCATTTGAATTAATTCCTGATCCCGATGAAGCTACAACTAGAACCGTTCACATGCATACATGGTTTAGTGCAAGTAGGGATCGTCATCGACGTGCAATTCATCGTACGAAACCTGCTGCAGAACAATCAGATCACCGAACTCCTTTGTATGACTCCTTTCCCTTCTCCATGAAAAATAGCTTGAATGTGAATGTCACTATGCAATGTGAGACTTCACGCGTGGCTGCTATGGATGTGGTAGAGGATACAACATCTAATATGGGTGACTATGAGAAAACCCATTTCAATTTCTATATTGTAATAGGAAATGGTATTGTAGATTTCTTTTTCCAATATGTGCTTCTACCACGTCATAAACTTTCTAATTTATTTTTTGGCCTTTTTTGTTCCCTTCAGCATTCCAATCTAGGGAAAGGATTCCTCACTGGTGACTGCCTTTCACGAGTATAAACCCAATGGAAGGTATGGTTCGAATATAATAACTATGCGTATATAAGTCCAATTTTTGGTATGACATTATGCAATACCATGCTTCCTTATAAAAATTTGGCTACGATGACAGGTTGATGTTAGCCAATGTGTGTTCACTCTGTTGCTTCTTCAAGAGTTACTAAGGATTGCACAATCATACTTTAGTGAACCTTCGTCTATAGGTAAGCATAGTGCACGCGGTCCTTCCTCAACCTATCAAGAGCAAGAAGAAATTGTTCAGTCAAAACTTTATCTATCTCTTTCACATTGCTCATTTCTTTTTAGGTGTTCGCATAGTAGTTCCCTTCATTCCAGGAATTCCAGTACATCCTACTTTAGTTGTGAATTTCCGTATGCACATTGTGCAAAACAAAATATCACATTTTTTGCAGTGTTGGAAAACACACTATCTAATGTGAGTTAGTTGGTTTTGAAATGTTTTTTGTATCGTTGTGACCAAGAATGTTATGAATTCCACTTTCATGATGTTTTTGTATAGTCCAAATGTTAGTTAGTTCATTATGAAAAGTTTATTTTTCTTATGACGAAGATCGTAATCAAGTCCACTTTCAATTTTTTGAGCAACTATTTGGTCCAGTAAAAAAATCCATTTCACATTCTAAATCTTATTGGAACAAATAAAATGGTCATAGTGTTTGCACTGCTAGAAAACACACTGTCCCTTGTCACTTTGTTCCTTATGAAAAGTTTTGTTTTGTTACCACTAAAAATGGTCATAGTGTTTGCACTGCTGGAAATGCACTATCCCATGTCACTTTTTTTCCTTCTAAAAAGTTTTCTTTCGTTACCACTAAAAAATGGTCATACTGTTTGCACTGTTGGAAAACACACTATCCCTACACAGTTAGTTCGTTATGAAAAGTTTTGTTTAACTTTTAATTTTTTGAGCGACGGTTTCGTACAGTCGAAATGTCCTTTTTCCCTTTCATCTGATTGCAAGAAATAAAATTCTCACATTATTTTCCATGTTCGAAAGCACACTGTCCCCTGTCACCTATTTCGTCGTGAAAATGTTAATGTTTCGTACAGTCCAAGAATGTAATGAAGCCAACATTCAAAGTTTATTTCTAATTTAGATAATGTTGTTGTATCTGCTGAATTTTTTGTTGTCTTTCATTTTAGGCAGTTTTGTTCCTGCTATTCCAGTCGTGCATTGCCATATTCCCATTAGAGATACTACACATGTTGCTTTGTTAAGTTCCCAAGAATATCAAGTGAGTGACTAAGAACATGCATTGAAAAAAAATTCCTAGGTCATTCAGACACACAAAGAGATCAAGAGAGAACATCTTTAATTTTCATTGAAATATCATTCATTCTCAATTTTAATTGCATTATAGTTGTTTTTTTTTTTGACCTGCATTCTCTACATTTATATAACTTATAAGAGACTCAACTATAATTGAGAGAAGTCAATAGTCTTTTCACCATCTTTAAAAGTACTATATTGTGTCTTTTAGTACTATTTTATTCAACCAATTTTACTAACAATAAATTCATAAATAATTAACCATTTAATTTGTACAAATCGATAATATTGCATTAAATTCACCCTTCCCCACCAATTATTCCCTTGTGCCTTGGATAAAGACTTAATATCTATATACCTATTTTCACAAAGCTCGTCATCTTGTTTCTAATAGTTGTACTACCCATTATCTTATATTTTCCCAATTGGGTAACTTTATATCAATCTTTCAAAAAGATGTTGATTCTAACTTGGTTCATATACCTCTTTCAATTTGAACTCATTCCATATACCCTTTCAAGTTTTAACTTAGCCCATATGTCTCAGCATTGATTTCCTTTCTGCCACTTACTTTTCACTATTACTATAATATAAATGGCCTTAAAAGGTAAGATTTGTTTCTCTTTCCAGATTGAAGACAACATTCTTTGCTTTAGCTCAATGGTTAGTTATTTGTACAAATATATTATACATGATTTCTTTGCATTATGGTAATCCAGAATTCATATGTTGTTTTCCTCCTAACTGATTGAAGCAATGGTGCATCTTTGGTAGGAAAAGAAGTAGTGTGCAGTGTAATGATCACTATATGGCACAACCTTTGTGAGAAGACTTGAGGGAGATGATGCTAATAAAGATTTTTTCTATTGTAAAAATGGTATTTATGAATAAGATCATGATGTTTAATTAGATAATGTTGTTGTATCTACTGAAATTTTTGTTGGCTTTCATTTCAGGCATTTTAGTTCTTGTTGTTCCAGTCGTGCATTGCCATATACCCATTGGAGATATTGCACATGTTACTTCGTTAAGTTCCCATGAATAGGTACAATCTCTTCAGTGAAAACATTATCTATATCTTCCACTTTGCTCACTTCTTTTGCATTGTTTCCATTACATTGATAGTGTCTTTCTAATTAGAGAATGCAATTGTACCTTCTCAACAAGTTGTTCTCTCTTTCATTTCAGGCATTTCACTACCTACTGCTCTATTTGTATCAAAGATGTTGCACAATTCACGAGCATGGGTGGCTAGTTGGTTGACCAACTACTACCCTTATCTTCCATGCAATATTCTTGCTCACGTTGAGGAATTGAGCCTCCCGTACAGGTTGTGGGAAAATATGTTAAGGAGAATTGATAGAAAAGGGCCAAACCGCACTAATTTGAACTAACATAATTATACTCACTTCTTTAACAATGTCTTTGGTGTATGGGAAAAAATGGGCATGGACATTCAATATTACAATCTACAAATAGAGATTGTAAATTTATGTGATTGGCCAATGTCTCTCTACCGAGAAATTCAAGACCTTTTCCTAGTTGGATGCATCTGGAAGGTATGTATTCAACCAACAGTTATCATACTCAAGCACAATCTTATAGATGAGCTGAGCATGAGGTTTATGAGATTCCTTAAGGGGGAATCTCTAATTAGAAATCACATGGGAATCTCTAATTGGTAATATCCACCATGTAAGGCCATCCTTGAGGCTACTACATGCGTATTATGAGGTTCCAACATTGTATGTTGTCAATTCCACCTTGACAATTAGAGTGCGCGAAATCCTTCTGGATGTTGAGAATGCAAAAATTATACCTTTTCGTAAATGGTTGACGTAGTTCTCAATGTTAGCAGTACTAAATGTGTAATTTTGTTCAGAATCTATAATATTTACTCGAAATGTTTTTACATTTGACTATGTGATGTGAATTGTTTATCTGATATCAAATCTGAAAACATTTGAAAACATTGTCACAACCCTATGTGTTGTCCATCCTGCAACTTTTTTTGTGCATTTTCTATTCGCAACATATTATGATATTTAAATGGAATCTTTGTTGCAAGTTGGCGTAGTTATAAAATATAAAGGTGATTTTCAATATTGTTATAAAATGTGAAGCTTAAGTTGAATATTTATACACTTTTTTGTTCACAAATATGAAAGTCATTAAGGCAAAGCAACAAAGATATAATAAGTTGAATTCCCTATTTGATGATACCTTATTAATCTTGTCAATTCAATAAGAGAAATTTGCCTCTATGACTATCCTAAGATCCTTAATATCTTTATTTCAATGTAACTTCCTCTATTATTGCAACATGACTAGATGATATAATTTATTCTTCTTAGTATTTTAATCCATCTTTGCAAAGATTTCATAAATGGTGAAATTGTTATCATGAACTGATGAGAAGTTCCAGAAGCATGGAGTGATTATGTTCTAAATTTATCTATTAAAGGATTGATTCTTCAAGCAGGGACTGGAAGATATGTTGTATATTAAGCTACAAGTTCCAGTTGTAGACAGATTTTTCACTACTTCTTTTCTCTCCAAGCATTGTATTGTGTTGTTACAGTCTGCATAACAAAAAGTGTTGTCTTTGAACAAGAATTGAGAAGTGAGGGACAACCCTGTGTGTTTTTCATCCTGCAACTTTTTTTGTGCATCTTGTGTTCCAAATGCATAATGATGTTGAAATGGAATGTTTATTGCAAATAAGGGTTCTTATAAAATATGAAGGTGAACTTCAATACATTGTGTTCTTATGGTCTACATAGCAGTAACTGTTGTCTTTGAACAACAATTGAGAAGTGAATGACAACCCTGTGTGTTTTCCCTCCTACAACTTTTTTTGTTCATCTTGTGTTCCAAACGTATGAGGATATTGAAATGGAATGTTTGCTACAAGTAAGGGTTGTTTTAAAATATGAAGTTGAACTTCAATACATTGTTTTGTTACAGTCTGCATAATTGAAAGTGTTGTCTTTGAACAAGATTTGAGAAATGGGGGACAGCCCTGTGTGTTTTCCATCCTGTAACTCTGTCTGTGCATATTTTTTTCCAAATGTATAACGATGTTGAAATGGAATGTTTGTTGCAAGAAAGGGTTCTTTTAAAATATGAAGGAAAACTTCAATACATTGTGTTCTTACAGTTTGCATAGTAGTAACTGTTGTCTTTGAACAATAATTGAGAAGTGAGTGACAACCCTATGTGTTTTCCATCCTGTAACTTTTTTTGTGCATCTTGTGTTCCAAACGTATGAGGATATTGAAATGGAATGTTTTTTGCAAGTAAGGGTTGTTTTAAAATGTGAAGCTAAACTTCAATACACTATTTTGTTACAGTCTGCATAACATAAAGTGTTTTCTTTGAACAAGATTTGAGAAGTGGGGGACAACCCTGTGTGTTTTCCATCCTGCAACTCTGTTTGTACATCTTGTATTCCAAATGTATACCAATGTTGAAATGGAATGTTTGCTGCAAGCAAGGGTTCTTACAAAATATGAAGGTGAACTTCAATACATTGTATTCTTATAGTCTGCATAGCAGCAACTGTTGTCTTTGAACAACAATTGAGAAGTGAGTGACAACCCTGTGTGTTTTCCATCTTGCAACTATTTTTGTGCATCTTGTGTTCCAAACGTATGAGGATATTGAAATGGAATGTTTGCTGCAAATAAGGGTTGTTTTAAAATATGAAACTAAACTTCAATACACTGTTTTGTTACAGTTTTCATAATAGAAAGTGTTGTCTTTGAACAAGATTTGAGAAGTGTGGGACAACCCTTTATGTTTTCCATCCTACAACTCTCTTTGTGCATCTTGTGTTCCAAACGTATAACAATTTGTTGAAATGGAATGTTTGTTGCAAGCAAGGGTTCTTACAAAATATGAAGGTGAACTTCAATACATTGTGTTCTTATGGTTTGCATAGCAGTAACTGTTGTCTTTGAACAACAATTGACAAGTGAGTGACAACCTTGTGTGTTTTCCATCATGCAACTTTTTTTGTGCATCTTGTGTTCCAAACATATGATGATATTGAAATGGAATGTTTGCTGCAAGGGTTGTTTTAAAATATGAAGCTAAGCTTCAATACACTGTTTTGTTATAGTCTACATAACAAAAATTGTTGTCTTTGAACAAGATTTGAGAAGTGGGGGACAACCTTGTGTTTTTTCCATCCTACAACTTTGTTTGTGCATCTTGTGTTCCAAACATATAACAATGTTGAAATGGAATGTTTGCTGCAAGCAAGGGTTCTTATAAAATATGAAAGTGAACTTCAATTCATTGTGTTCTTATGATCTACATAGCAATAACTATTGTCTTTGAACAACAATTGAGAAGTGAGTGACAACACTATGTGTTTTCCATTTGCAAATTTTTTTGTGCATCTTGTGTTCCAACATATTACAATATTGAAATGGAATGTTTGTTGCAAGTAAGGGTTGTTACAAAATATGAAGTTGAACTTCAATACACTATTTTTTTATAGTCTGCATAACAGAAAGTTTTGTCTTTGAACAAGATTTGATAAGTGAGGGACAACCCTGTGTGTTTTCCATCCTGCAACTTTCTTTGTGCATCTTTTGTTCCAAACGTATAACAATGTTGAAATGGAATGTTTGTTGCAAGCAAGGGTTCTTATAAAATATGAAGGTGAACTTAAAAACATTGCGTTGTTATAGTCTACATAATAGTAAGTGTTGTCATTGAACAATAATTGAGAAGTGTGTGACAACCCTGTGTGTTTTCCATCCTGAAACTTGTGTCCCAAACGTATAACGATATTGAAATGGAATGTTCGCTGCAAGTAAGGGTTGGTATTATTAGCATATTTTGTTTATTTCAAAAAATCATTTAAATGGAAAACCATTTAAACTCTTCAATGGGGAATGTGAACAAATGATGTTGGGGAGCCCTTTTTGCACATTTGATGATGTTATATGATGCCTTTATCAAATATTTATCACTAGCATCTTGTGAAGGGGTTGCTTCATCTTCCTAGGGTTATTGATGAGGCACATTTGATGATGTTATATGTACCTAATGCACCTAATGCATCATCATCATGTTTCATTATAACATCCTGCATAATTCTAGTGCTAATGAAAGTAAGTTTCTCTTTCGACATAAAGTTAATTTGATAACATATATCATTCATGTATGTTAACCATTTCCCATATCCCTTTTGTTCATCTTTCCTCTTTCTACTAAATAATGTGATATGTTAGTTACATTATGTCCATGTAAGATACCGTAATAAAAAAGATACAACCATGCAATATAGAATCATACATTTTTGGATCCCACGAAACAAAAAAATTTCATAACGAAGTAACTGACATAGGACAGTGTGTTTTCCAAAATTGCAAATAAAGTGAGCATTCTATCTATTCCAATGACATGAAAAAATGAAATTCCATTTTTGGAGTGTTGGAAATAAATACTTATCATAAGGAAATAAGTCAAAGTGGACTTCATTTCATTTTGGGAGCGTATGAAATAAACACTTTTAATAAGAAAAAAACTAACAGGGGACACTGTGTTTTCCAACACTGCAACCAATGCAAGCATTTTATTTATTCCAATCACATGGAAAAGGGAAATCTGCCATCTCCACTCTACAAAATAGTGGTTCTAAAAATTGAAAGTGGACTTCATTTCATTTTGGGAGCATACAAAATAAAGACTTTTCATAAGCAAAAAATTGATAGGGGACACTGTGTTTTCCAACACTGCAACCAATGCAAGCATTTTATTTGTTACAATCGCATGAAAAAGGGAAATTTTCCATCTCCACTCTTACCAAATAATTTTTCTAAAAATTCAAAGTGGACTTCACTTCTTTTTTGGAGCGTGAGAAATAAAAAACTTTTCGTAATGAAAAAACTAACAGGGGACACTGTGTTTTCCAACACTGCAAGCAAAGCAAGCATTTTATTTGTTTTGATCACATGGAAAATGGAAATATGCCATCTCCATTCTACCAAATAGTGGTTCAAAAAATAAAAGTGGACTTCATTTCATTTTTGGAGCGTACGAAATAAACTCTTTTCATAAGCAAAAAACTGATAGGGCACACTGTGTTTTCCAACACTACAACCAATGCATGCATTTTATTTGTTCTGATCACATGGAAAAGGGAAATATTCCATCTCCACTCTATCAAATAGTGGTTATAAAAATTGAAAGTGGAATTCATTTCATTTTGGGAGTGTACAAAATAAAGACTTTTCATAAGCAAAAAACTAATAGGGGACACTGTGTTTTCCAACACTGCAACCAATGCAACCATTTTATTTGTTCTGATCACATGGAAAAGGGAAATATTCCATCTCCACTATACTAAATAGTATTTATAAAAATTGAAATTGGAATTCATTTCATTTTGGGAGCATACAAAATAAAGACTTTTCATAAGCAAAAAACTAATAGGGGACACTGTGTTTTCCAACACTGCAACCAATGCAAGCATTTTATTTGTTACAATCACATGAAAGAGGGAAATATTCCATCTCCAATCTTACCAAATAATTATTTTAAAAATTCAAAGTGGACTTCACTTCTTTTTTGGAGTGTGAGAAATAAAAACTTTTTGTAATAAAAAAACTAACAGGGGACACTATGTTTCCAACACTGGAAGCAAAGCAAGAATTTTATTTGTTCTGATCACATGGAAAATGGAAATCTGTCATCTCCACTCTACCAAATAGTGGTTCAAAAAATGAAAGTGGGCTTCATTTCATTTTGGGAGCGTACGAAATAAACACTTTTCATAATCAAAAAATTGACAGGGGACACTGTGTTTTCCAACACTGCAACCAATGCAAGCATTTTATTTGTTACAATCACATGAAAGAGGGAAATCTTCCATCTCCAATCTTACCAAATACTTATTCTAAAAATTCAAAGTGGACTTCACTTCTTTTTTGGAGTGTGAGAAATAAAAACTTTTTGTAATCAAAAAACTGACAGGGGACACTATGTTTTCCAACACTGGAAGCAAAGCAAGAATTTTATTTGTTCTGATCACATGGAAAATGGAAATCTGTCATCTCCACTCTACTAAATAGTGGTTCAAAAAATGAAAGTGGGCTTCATTTCATTTTGGGAGCGTACGAAATAAACACTTTTCATAATCAAAAAATTGACAGGGGACACTGTGTTTTCCAACACTGCAACCAATGCAAGCATTTTATTTGTTTCGATCACATGGAAAAGGGAAATATACCATCTCCACTCTACCAAATAGTGGTTTTAAAAATTGAAAGTGGACTTCATTTCATTTTGGGAGCATACAAAATAAAGACTTTTCATAAGCAAAAAATTGACATTGGACACTGTGTTTTCCAACACTGCAACCATTGCAAGCATTTTATTTGTTACAATCACATGAAAAGGGGAAATCTGCCATCTCCACTCTTACCAAATTTTTGTTCTAAAAATTCAAAGTGGACTTTACTTCTTTTTTGGAGCGTGAGAAATAAAAACTTTTCGTAATGAAAAAATTGACAGGGATACTGTGTTTTCGACCACTGCAAGAAAAGCAAGCATTTTATTTGTTCTCATCACATGGAAAATGAAAATCTTCCATCTCCACTCTACTAAATAATGGTTCAAAAAATGAAATTGGACTTCATTTCATTTTGGGAGCATAGGAAATAAATACTTTTCATAAGAAAAAAACTAACAAGGGACACTGTGTTTTCCAACACTGCAACCAATTCAAGCATTTGATTTGTTTTGATCACATGGAAAAGGGAAATTTTCCATCTCCACTCTACCAAATAGTGGTTATAAAAATTTAAAGTGGACTTCATTTCATTTTAGGAGCATACAAAATAAATACTTTTCATAAGCAAAAAACTGACAGGGGTCACTATGTTTTCCAACACTACAACCAATGCAAGCATTTTATTTGTTACAATCACATGAAAAATGGAAATCTTCCATCTCCACTCTTACCAAATCGTTGTTCTAAAAATTCAAAGTGGACTTCACTTCTTTTTTGGAGCGTGAGAAATAAAAAAATTTCGTAATGAAAAAACTAACAGGGGACACTATGTTTTCCAACACTGCAAGAAAAGCAAGCATTTTATTTGTTCCGATCACATGGAAAATAGAAATATAACATCTCCACTCTACCAAATAGTGGTTCAAAACATGAAAGTGGAATTCATTTCATTTTGGGAGCGTATGAAATAAACACTTTTAATAAGCAAAAAACTGACAAGGGACACTGCGTTTTCCAACATTGCAACCAATTCAAGCATTTTATTTGTTCCAATCACATGGAAAAGAGAAATCTGCCATCTCCACTCTACTAAATAGTGGTTCTAAAAATTGAAAGTGGACTTCATTACATAATTGGTCATAACCAAACAAATGTACTAATCATAACCAAATAAGTGATAGGAGACAGTGTGTATTCCAACACTGTAAACAATGCCAACATTTAATTTGTTCCAATCAGATGGAAAAAGGAAACATGCCATATACAGTCAACGAAATACTTGTTTTAAAAATTGAAAGTGGACTTCATTACATTATTGGTCGTAACAAAACAAATACTAATCATAACCAAATAAGTGATAGGGGACAGTATGTATTCTTGTAAGAATTGGCTATGAAGGTAGCCACCCAAGATCTAGAGGCCTAATAGAAAGCACAAGCATAAGAGAGATAGAAACAAGATGACAAGAATAAATTGTATTCTGCCAATGATGCAAATAGAATACAATGTGCTATGCAAAATTACATAGGAGATCCCTTGGTTATATAGCCAAGGTGAGAACATAGAAGGGCATAAGATTATGACAAGTGTCATAATCTTATGACATGAGAAAACTATGAAAAGTTATCGTGCTCCACCTAAAGTGGAAAAGTTATAATGTGATAATCACCACAAAAGGTGGAGAGATAATCACATGATGTGTCCACAAAAGGTGGAAGTGATAAAGTAATGACATGTCAAGTCCACCAAAAGTGGAAATTCTCCAACTACCTCCTATGCGGTCCCTAAGTAAACTTAACTAAGGTGTAATCATGACCTAGGACAAGGTACAACACTTTTAATTATGCCAACAATTCCAACACTGCAAACAATGCTAGCATTTAATTTGTTCCAATCAGATGGAAAAAGGAAACATGTCATATACAGTCAATGAAATACTTGTTCTAAAAATTGAAAGTGGACTTCATTACATTATTGGTCGTAACGAAACAAATACTAATCATAACCAAATAACTAATAGGGTACAGTGTGTATTCCAACACTACAAACAATGCTAGCATTTAATTTGTTCCAATTAGATGGAAAAAGGAAATATACCATATACAGTCAATGAAATAATTGTTCTAAAAATTGAAAGTGGACTTCATTATATTCTTTCTCATAATGAAACAATTATAGGGCTATGAAAAGTCTGATATGAAATGGATAACAACATAGTGTTCAAACATATGAAATAGTATATATGTTCACCATAATTCTTCAATAATCAAATAATTACAAAGGGCCATGAAAAGTCTGATATGAAATGTATAACAACATAGTGTTCAAACATATGAAAATGGTATATCTCTACACCATAATTGTTTGATAATCAAATAATGAAACCCACAATGCAGAATCAATATTTTGAGCCTGTCTCATCATATCCTACGTTGTTTATTCTTTGCAATTGAGTTCATTCCTGCACAATATATGGCACATTTCTTAGGGTTCTTGTGTATTTTGAGATGGGTGATTCCAATTCCACGAACCCTCACAGATGCTGAATGTGAAACAATAGATTTCTTCATAGGTTGTGCTTTGTCCTTGGCACATTTAACAGCTTCACCCTATAACAAACAATTAATCACAATTAACATATGGATGGAAACAATATAAGGTAGTATGATATATATAGTAACAAATTGTTTATGTATACCTCTGGAACAAAATGCTTCATCTCAGAGAGATTCCATACCATGAAGCCTTCCATGCACTCTTTGACGATCTCTATGCCAAGATGTGGAAAAGACACTAAGTGCTCACTAGCAATGGCCTCAACAATGTTGACTCTCACACAATTTTCTCGGTGTAGAAAGCAGTGGGTTTTAGTGTTTCTATCGACAACATGTACAATGCCTTTGGAAACCTGTTTATGTTGCCTCAAAAGATCAATGTGATCACAGACCATAAAAGTGATGCCCTTAAACTCTATCAGTTGTTCATCCATAGGATTTGGCCACAATGGAAACGTCATTCACGTGAATCATAATTGAAGGCATATTAAAGGATTCATAAATAAATAAGAATATAATCATGGAAGTGTGTTGGGTTCATTACCGATATAGATGGCACATCGTTGCTCTCTCGATCCCCATGTCCATCTTTATTGTCATCTCCCCCTTGTACGCTAGCACTCACCTCATCCCCATGTCCATCTTGATTACCCTCTCCTACTTGCAATTCAATGCTCTCTCGATCCCCATGTTCATCTCTGTTACCCTATTCCACTTGTAGGCTAGTGTTCTCCCCGTCCCCATGTCCATCTCTGTTACCCTGTCCCACTTGCAGGCCAGTGCTCTCCCCATCCCCATGTCCATCTCGGTTACCCTATCCCACTTGTAGGCCAGTGCTCTCCTTTTTCCCCGTATCCATCTTTATTTCCCTGCTCCACTTGTAGGCCAGTGCTCTCCCCATTTGCATCTCCATCTCTATTAGCCTCTCCCATTTCAATTGCAATGACATGATCAATAAGGTCAATCCCAACACTTTGTTGCTCATCCTTTCCTTGTAATAGCAGGAATTCAAACGTCACTTCAAATTTAGCTGCATGTAAGAAATTCATTGAAATAATCAAAACAAACATTAAATAAAATAATTGGAATTCATTGTTTCTTCTAGTTTCTCCATGTCAAGGCACCTTGAAACTTTTGACCCTTTACGCTCCTTCTTCTCAATGTTAGATAGTGGGTTGGGAGGAACAACAACATCTTGTTCATCCATGGCCTCTGCTTTGTCTTCCAAAGCAAGAGTATCTTGTTTGAGGGAAGGACTTCATTGTTCATCGTTGTGTTGTCATAGCAGGAATTGAAATGTCACATCAAATTCAAATGCATGCAACCAATTCAATGAAATAATTAAAAAAAACATTAAATAGAAGATTTCAAAATCACTGTTTCTTCTCGTTTATTCTTGTGAGGGCGTGAGGAAACTTTAAACTTCTTCTTCTTCTCAATGTTATACAGTGGGTTGGGAGGAACAACATCATCTTGTTCTTCCATGGCGTCTGCTTCATCTTCCAAATCAAGAGTATCTTGTTCAAGGGGAGGACTCCATTGTTCCCCGTTGCCCTGTAATAGCAGGATTTGAAACTTCACATCAAATTCAAATGCATGCAACCAATTCATTGAAATAATCAAAACAAACATTAAATAGAAGATTTTGAAATCACTGTTTCTTCTCGTTTCTTCTTGTGAGGGCATGAGGAAACTTTAAACCATAATGCTCCTTCTTCTTCTTATTCTTCTCAATGTTATATGGCAGGTTGGGAGGAACAACAACATCTTGTTCTTCCATGGTGTTCGCTTCATCTTCCAAATCAAGAGTATCCTATTTGAGGGCAGGACTCCATTTTTCATCATTGACCTATAATAGCAAGAATTGAAATGTCACATCAAATGCAGATGCATGCAACAATTCAAATGTTGAAATAATCAAAACAAATATAAAATAGAAGATTTTGAAATCACCATTTGTACTTGTTTCTTCTTATGAGGGCATGAGGAAATCTTAAACCGTACATGCTTCTTCTTCTCAATGTTAGACAAGGGGTTGGGAGGAACAACATCATCTTGTACTTTCATGGACTTTGCTTCATCTTCCAATAGAACAAAAACCTGCTCGAGGGTAGCACTTCGTTGTTCATCCTTGTTATGTAATAGGAGGAATGGAAACATCACATCAAATTCAGATGCATGCAACCAATTCATTCAAATAATCAAAACAAACATTAAACAAAAGATTTTGAGATCACCATTTGTTCTCGTTTCTTCTTCAGAGGGTGCCTTGAAACTTTTAACCGTGTATGATGCTTCTTCTGAATGTTAGACATCGGGTTGGGATGAATAACATCATCTTCACCTTTCGTGGGCACAACTTCCTCTAGCGAATGAACACTATTGTGCTTGGCAATAGGAACCACTTCTCGACCATCACCTTGTCATGTCATGTAAGTTAACATTAACTGAACCTTGTATGCATCATAACAGAAAATATGAACCAACCAAAATTCAGATTTAACAATTCAGTTTGACATTACCATTCCTTCCTTTCTCTTTCTCTTATGAAATTTTAATATTTTTTTCCTTCCCTGCTCCTTATTCTCGTCACTGTTGTATACTGCCATTCGCTTCTTCACCTCGTTCTTTCCTTCTTGGGGAAGTTGAAGGAATTTATGTTTCCCATACTTTTGATAGACACTTCTAATAACATGATTTTGTTGGAGATGTTTCCATAGGTTCATTTGGTACTCCATATTTTCCACCTTCTTTTGAACATACTCTTTCAATTTCTCAGGGGGAGGAGGGGAACGTTTTGCTTACCCCCCCAACGTAGTTCGGCCACGCTTTGGTGGCACAAGAATAGGAAGGTGGTGATGGTGAATCCTATGCATGTTGAACACTCTCAATTATGATATTTTCTTGTACATTCTTCTATAATACAATAATATAAAAATTCTACCATTCTCCACTTCTCTTTTATATTCAATAGGAACCTACACAGCAAATTTGGAAAATAAAATCGCTTAATATATTTCAAATTAAAACAATTTGAATGCACAACATATACACAACCAAATGATGCAATAATTGATTTATTATATCTACCTTCCCATCCACCACATCACCACGTGCTTCATTGCATCCCTCTCCATCCTTAGGGTCTCCCTTTGTACGCTCTTCCTCGTCATCATGGACTATGGCAAGAGCATGATGGTCTCGCAGATTAGTGTCATGAATCGAAGGAATAATATGTTGTCAAAATTAGCATATTTATAATAGACATGATATTTTCTAACTAAAATTGTAAATCATTATGATTGATGCATTGAAAGGAAAGGGAAATTGGAAGTTCACAACCAATTACCGAACACGTCATTGCGTCAGGGTTCAATGTTTTCCTAAAATGAGGGGACTTCCTCTATACCACGGTTGCTACCTCCTGATTAAAACATTCCCACTTTCCAGTCAACATTGTAACCACTTATGAGAGATTAAAATTAAACATTTGATTTCATCTTGTGATTACCGAATCTTACCTGCACATTTGGGGAACACGACTGCCTCAAATAAGATGCACCACTAGACACCCTTTGATCAGGTGTGTTGTCCACGTCAATGAAATTCTTTGTTGTACGAAGCACTTTCCCTTTTACAGCACGCATCCTTGGTTTCTTGTAAACTATAAAATTGTTGCAAGTGCTATGGACAGTTAAAGTTCCAAAATTTATTCTACCATTTGTAGTAAGCAAGCATATCTTTTTTCAATCATAAGAAGGATTTCAAATGCATATTTTAGTCTACATAAGACTTGTGATAAATTTTGAGGTGCCTTCATTACATTCTTTGTGTCTAAATAAAAAAAGGTTTTCAATACATTCCTACTATCAGCAAAATTGTAGGCTGGAAAAGAGATGGTGTTATGAAACATACAACCCACAATGTTGTAACATACTCTACAAGTCACCCACTGTGTTTTCCAACATGCAATTATTTTGTGCATTTTTTTTTCAATCACATGAAGATACTAAATTGCAATTTATAACATAACTAATATTTGTAATTTTTGGAGGTTCCTTTTATTACATTCATACTATCTAAATAAGAAAATATTTTCAAGACATTCAAATTGTTATGTGAAATTTCACGTTGGAAAACACAGGGTGTTATAAATCCTACAACCCACAAACTATTCTAAAACCCTTTACAAGTAACAACCATATTTCTTACTCGCCCCACCTCAATTTGGTATGTTTTTTTATTGTGTTGAGAACATTTAGCTTTGTAGATAACAATAATGTAATGAAATTGGAAAACATAGGACGTTAAGAAACCTGCAACCAAATGTATCCCACACCTGCAAGTCCTCCCCATCATCTCAGGTTTTTAGATTTAAATATGCAAAATGAAACAACTGACAACCCACGTTGTGTTTTCTAGTCTGCCATTATTTTATGCATTTCTTTGTTTCAACCATACAAAAAAAATTCAAATACAATTTATATTGTAAGTAAGAATTATTATATGTTTTGAAGGTGGACCTCATTACATTATTAGCGTGTACAAATCAATATGCTTCCAAGACATTCATACTGTCAATATAATTGTAGCTAGAGGAAGCATAAAACTATCCAAAATTCACATGAGGAGTGACCAACCAATTGGGTTCTTACTGTGTAAGTAACCAAAATGTTGTCATTACATTCATATTGTCTATGTGTTGACCTTCTTGTTGCACAAAAACGTCGACCTCTCAATGCCTGATACAAGCATCAGATAAGATGCATGGTAGGTGGTTAAACCATACTATGAATCACACGGACAACACTCACTGAGGGGTTGTCCCTCACTTCTCAAATCTTGTTCAAAGACAACACTTTCGGTTATGCAAACTGTAACAACATAATGTATTGAAGTTCACCTTCACATTTTATAACAACCCTTACTTGTAGAAAACATTCCACTTCAATATCGTTATACATTTGGAACACAAGATGCACAAAAAACATTGCAAGATGGAAAACACACAGGGTTGTCCCCTACCAGCACAGAACATTTCATGACAACTGAGCAACTTTGAAGCATACCTTTCTCATTTCAAAAACATCCACTTCTCTCCATCATACATCAATGACACCTTTCAACATCATGGACATGAGTGGATAAGATTGTGGAAGTTGTGGTGATGTGTGCTAGAGAGAAGAGCTTTCTTTGCGAATATTGCAAAGTAGCTCCAAAGATGCCCAATTGTCATGAAATGTTGTCATGTCTTTATAGAGGTCTTAACTAACACTTGTATCGGGCATTTATAGGTTGACCTTTTCATACAACGGCAAGGCCAACAATGTGTAACTGCAAGTTGGAAAACACTGGGTGTTATTAAACCTGCAAACCAAATACCATTTACAAACCCTTCACAAGTAACATCCCAATTCGTTACTCACCCCTCAGTTGAATTTGGATGCTTTTATATATCCCACACCTACAACTCCACCCTATGCTCTTAAACCTCCAACTTTCAATGTGCAGAATGAAAGAACTCACAACACAGTGTTTTCCAACCTCCAATTATTTTTCGCAATATGCTATCTCGTCATGTGGTGTATGTATTTTTGTATCTTTTAATGCATTTTTGTATGTTATAATTCCTCTGACATGCATTCTTCTAGGGATAATAGCGATGTTCAATTTTAAAAACTAATCTCCCTACAAAATATAGTAAAATGAAGCTATTATCCCTGAAAAAACATGTCTTTGAAATGATAACATAATCAAACATAAATGATATCAATTTTGCACAATCCATATTGATTATTGCAACTTGATTTCTAGATTCGATTGTGTAAAAAAATTTACATCAAAATTTCAGATGAGCCTCTATGATCCAACATCAAGATGAAGAGGAGACCATTAGGGTCACCCCTTATGCTCTCTACTTCATCCTGATGATGGATCACAAAGTTTCAACTAAAACGTTGATGCAAAATTTCTTACACAATCACATGTAGAAATCAACTAGCAATAATAATCAGTTATGTCTTATCCCTGAAGAAGGCAATGCATTATCATGTGTAAGCCATGTTGCAAAGAGATCGCCTTCTGCAATTGGGACGAGGCTATTCTCCCTACAAAAATGCATGTCACATGCATCATAATAGTCATCTATTTTAAAAATAATATTTTAGAATGGACAAAAATCCCAAAACGTGGCATTGAAAACCATTATTTTCAAATAGCAAAAATCCCAAAGGAGGTCCCATTTTCACCGCCATTTTCCACAACAACATTTTGCAGGTTGGTAGAGAGCAATGAGAAATATGAAATTTTGCAATTGCCGAATGAAATAACTGACAACCCATTGGGGAAATATGAGTGAAATAACTGAATAACGTTTAGAGAAATCAGAAACCATGTAGAATATGTAAGAGTTTTGTTTATGTATGCTCCAAGAATGTAATGAAGTCCACTTTCAAATTTCACTTTGTTGCAGTTGAAATCTCATTTCACTTTCTTCATCTAATTGGAACAAAACGCCCCAATGGAAAAGAAGGTCGGATGGATAAATGGCACTGATGGAAAGACTTGATGGTTAGACATTAACTCTGACCTGTTGTGGCCTATCTCATCACTGAGAAAATGTGTCAACAATAGTGGGTTTTCAAAATCATATTTCGGAATGCACAAAAACCTTTAAAAAAATGGCATTCAAAACCATTATTTAGAAATGGAAAAACAAGGTGCCAAGAATGTAATGAAATTGGAAAATAGTAGGTGTTATGAAACGTGCAAAGCACAGTGTTGTTATAGATTGTTCGCAGTGTTGGAAAACACACTATCCCATTTTCAGTTAGTTCGTTATGAAGATTTTTATTTCGTTACTCCAACAATTTAATCAAGTCCACTTTCAAATTTTTGAAAAACTCTTTCATACAGTCCAAATGTCATTTCGCTTTCTTTATCTGATTGGAACAAATAAAACTCTCACATTATTTGCAATGTTGGAAAACATACTTCTCTTCTCACTTGCACAGTGTTTTACAACACTATATGCATTGCTTGTTTCTCAACACCTAGGGTTTTCCAACATGCATTCTTACTAAACAGAAATAATGTCTTCAAAATATTTTGTAATATAGACAGTCTGAATGTATTGAAAAGCCTTGTCAAAATGTATAAGGAATTTTAATTTGGGCAAAAATTGCATTTAAATTTCGCATGACTGAAAAAAAATGTGCACAAAATAATTGCAATATGGAAAACACAATGTTCAGTTTCAGTTATTTGAATGTCCTTGTTTAAATGTAAAGGGTTGTCTCATAGTGGGTTGCTTGCTTCTTAACACATAGGGCATTGCAACATGGATTTTTACAAAACAATATGCAAGTCTTCAAAATAACACATTTCACTTTTATGTTTAACTTTTGCATGATTGAAAAAATAAAGTGCACAAAATAATTGTAATTTGGAAAACACAGTGTTGGGTTTCCATTATTTGAATCTCCTTGTTTAAATGTGAAGGGTTGTCTCACAGCGGGTTGCTTTCTTCTTAACACGTACAGTTTTGCAACATGGAATGTTACAAAATAGTATGTATGTCTTCAAAATCACACCTTCCATTGTTCTATTTAAGTTTCAAGTATATAAAAAATTGCATGCTTCATAACACACTAGATTTTTCAACCTCCACATCACAATATACCCAAGCCCTTCTTTTTTTTAAACCCGTATATGTAGGTGTGCATTAAAAATAGCAAGAACACCAATTTCTTTCTGTTATTGGCAATAATGAATAAACTTGTTGAAAGTGGTGAACGTTGTGTAGTGCATGTTGGAAAACGCAATGTGTTTTGAAGCCTTCCTTTACTTATACCCAATATTTGTCTTGAAATGTAAATATACAAATGTATAGATGGTGTTCTATTTGATCAAATAGCACATCTCTCATTTAAGGGGGAATCTATTAACCGTCAACACATAGTGTGCTTCATAGTACACACTTCATTCTATTTTTCAACAATTCATGCTGGAAAACCCTAGGTGTTGTTGGCAACACAAGGGCAGACAACTGAGAGGGGGGGTGAATCAGTTGTCACGAAAATTTAAAACTTATTCAACTTATTAACCTTATTCTTAGATCTAATCAATAACCATGAAAGCATAAATCAACAACATATCAGAAACACACATAACACCAATATTTTTTACGTGGAAACCCTGTTAGGGGAAAAACCATGATGGAGGTTAGTCCATAAGATTATACCCTATTAAAAGTATAAAGAAATATGAATGGGGAATGCACATGCATTCAGGCGCACTGCCTAGAGCTCAGTACTCAATTACAAAAGGAAGACTCACTATCTTACAAAGATTTGGATTACATCCATAGGAATTTGAACTGAGAAAATAACATCTGCTAATGCTTGATTACAGTTCCGGTTAAGCACATGAACACTTCTTCACACTTTGATCACTCTTATTCAAACTCTACTTCTTCCTTCGAATGATTAGGACATTATTCGTACGTCTCATACACAAGGACACCTTGTACACACCTTCAAATGGAATAAACATTCGCTCGTATATATCCACAACAAGAAATTACATCGCTACATGTCAGCCTCAACAAAATAATAAAATGAATACAAATTGTCGGCCCAAAACAATAAATAAATTTCAATGCGAATCAACCAAGGTCAGACAATACATAGTGAAGAACCAAAATAAAATTCTCAAACATGAACCACCTTCAAAAATTATTCCTTGAAGATCCACAACACGCTACAACACCCTGTCGGCCAAGAACATGAAAAACATGAACACGCAAGAGAAAATATCTAATTGTGAGCACAACGATCAATGCATACATGCAACACGGATAGAGCACAATCTAGGAATATCAACAAACATTATGAATCACTAGAGAAGCATCCACAACAACTTAACTATCTAAGATCACATCATCTTCATTCAGGAACACCAACTGAAACATTAGAATGACTGACAAAACACAACTTCTCATAACTTGATCAAATCTTCATGTGGAACTCTAAAAATTAATGTGGATAGACTAGATATACTCGAAAAGAAAGCATTTAATCCACAACCTTTGATCTTCAACGTATTGAACTCACCAACAGATTGAACTTCACTTCACCACTGACAACCTGCAACTTATTTTATTACAATTTTCTCAATATCCTCGACATATACAACTTCTAAGACATTAATTCCAATAGTGTTGACATCAATGAAAACCACATATCAGCAACAAAACCACAATATCCAACAATCTCCTCCTTTGGCATTGATGGCAACACGTGATGTGAAAAAAACTATCAACGCAACTATCTATCTCTTAGCACTTACTCCCCCTTAGATTATGACTCTTTTCACTTAAACTATTTCACATGACTCTTCTCCCCAAATAATTTACATTTTTTCACATGACTCTTCTCCCCCTTTGACATCAACGACAAAGATCTCTTTTCTCCACACAAGATTTGAACCACATATTTGAACATTTGACTACTCCCCTTGAGTAGCAGCCGCCACAACATCAATTCGGATCAAGATATGACTATGAAATGTACAAATTGATGCAAGTCAATGCATCTTAGTTTTGATTGGGAGGGGTAATCACCCCTAGCTTCCCTCTAAGATACTCAAAATTATCCTTAGGCAATGGATTTTTAAAGATATTTGTAATTTGTTCCTTAGTAGGCACATACTCCAATCTGACTTCCTTTTCACTCACCTTTTCTCTCAAAAAGTGAAAGTTGATAGATATATGCTTGGTCTTTGAATGCAACACCAGATTCTTAGAAATGTTAATTGCACTTGAATTATCACAGAATATAGCAATAGGTTCATAATACACAACTCTGATATCTTTCAACATTTTCTTCATCCACAATACTTGAGTACAATTGTTAGCAGCAACAATGTATTCTACCTCTATAGTATATAAATTATTTAGTTGTACATACCTTGGATTCTTAGGATGTTCTTGAACTTTTGGCTCTTGTGATCTCTCTTCCGCACTTTCACTAGTTCCTTCCTCTTGATTTTCTTGATTCACTAGAATGATCTGAACTTGATTTTGAGTCTAAACTTTCTTTCCTATAACTAATTTTTTATTATAATCATCTGAATCATATCCATAGGTTCTGGATGGTCTAGCTATGTCTTCATCAACCTTGACATTTTCACTTTCAACTAATTTCCTCAATCTCTTATTATAGCACTGGTAGGCCTTACTCTTAGTAGAATAACCAAGAAATTTTCCTTCATCACTCCTAGCATCAAACTTTCCTATATTTTCATCTCTTCTGATATAGCATTTACTCCCAAAGATTTTGAAATATCTAACAGTAGGCTTATGACCAAACCATAGCTCAAAAGGGCTCTTACCAGTATTACCTTTGACTTGTACCCAGATGAGGATATAAACAATAGTACTCACAACTTCTCTCCAATAGATATGAGGAACATTTCCTTCCAGCATCATAATCCTAGTAGCATCTTGAACGATCTTGTTCTTCCTTTCCACAAATCCATTTTGCTAAGGGGTCCGTGGGGAAGATAATTGTCTCTTTATCACATGCACTTCACAAAAAGAATTAAACTCATGGGAAGTGAATTCACCACCTCTATATGATCTCAGACATTTAATCTTCAGACCTATCTATGTCTCAACCATAGCCTTAAAAATCTTGAATGTCTCCAAAGCTTCAGATTTCTCCCTTAAGAAAGTAACCCACATCAATCTAGAGTAATAATCAATAAGTAACATGAAGTACCTGTCTCCTTGTAAAATTTTGATTCTAGAAGGACCACACAAATCAGTATGAACAAGCTCCAACACTTCTTTTGAACAATTTTTTTTGCTCTGAAATGAAATTCTAGTTTTCTTCCTTAACTGGCATTCCTTTCATATAGTATTAGTCGAATTTACCAATTTAGGAAGATCTATCACTGCCTGAGTAGAAAAAATCTTGATAATATTGTCAAAGTTTACATGACACATTCTCAGGTATGCCACAACCAACTTTCATCAACTTGAGCAATCAGACAACTTTTACTAGCAGCATTTAGGTGAAAGATGTTACCTTTTGTTTTTGTACCTGAAGCAATCATATTTCCAAAACTCTCCAATATTCTACACTTTCCATTCTTGAATTGAAGATTGTATCCCTTGTCAACCATCTGTCCAACACTTATGAGATTATGTTTCAAACCTTCCACAAATAAAACATCAAATCAGTATTATTCTTACCATCAAGAGAAATGGATCCTTTACCACAGATTACACCAAATTTGTCATCACCAAATCTTACAACACCATCATCATACTTTTTCAGGCTCACAAATTTTCTTTTATCACCTATCATGTGATGAGAGCATCCACTGTCAATCACCCATTCATCATTCTCTTCAACTCGAGCAACTAGGGATTTCTCCACATTTGAGCAGCTAACAGATTCAGTAGGTACAGGATCATTTTCCTTGATAGCAATAAATACCCATTCATCTTCACTTGCATCCCCTTTATCAAATTCATCATCTGTCACACCTTCATCAGCAACATAATATCACTTTCTTTGAAATCTAGGCTTGTTAGGTTTTGGCTTAGGGACTCTTTCTGGACACCTTGATGCAAAATGACCTATCTTATTACAAGAAAAAAATTTAATAGGAAATTTTCCTTTATACTTACCTTCTCCTTTGGCTTCTCTCTTGAGAATAAGTGCTTCAAGCTCCTCTAGTTTTCTCTCCTCTTCTTCAATCTCTCTCATTTCCTCCTCATACTTGAATACCTTTCTAGAAGAACTTCCTTCTAGATCATATCTCTATTTATCTCTTCCAGAAGTAGTAGCTTTGAATGCAGATTCTATCTTAAGAAGAGCATCACCAAACTCACTTAACTCAAAAGCAGTAAGCTTACCAATCAAAATGTCTCTGGTTACATTTGTTATATTCTGGAGCTCCTCAATAGCAGTAGCTTTGACTTTGTATGTAGCAGGAAAGGATCTAAGAACTTTAGCAACAATCTCTGATTCTTCCAACTATCCATTAGCACATATGATACCACACACAAGTTCATTCACTCTTTGCATGAAAGTAGTAATGTTCTCATCATCACCCATTCTCAGCATTTCATATTTTCCTTTCAGACTTTGTAACTTAGCAATATTCACATTAGCATCACCTTCATACAAAGTTTTCAACTTTTTCCAGATCTCATAAGCAGTCTTCAGATCCATAACATTTGTCATCTCAGAATCAATCAAAGCACTCAACAATTCTTTCTTAGCCCTGATATTGTACTCAACATCCCTAATCTCAATAGTAGTAGTAGGACCATTCTAAGGAATAACATACCTATTTCTTTTAATGCTCATGTAGGGTTCACCAATGCATCTCAAATGGCACTCCATTCAATTTTTCCACAGAGAATAATTTGTTCCATCAAATCTCTGACTATCCTTCTTGTATGTCACCATCTTGGATCACCTCAAGCTGTTAAACTTCTTCCAAGGAGCCTACTCTAATACCAATTGTTGGAAACACAAGGGAAGACAACTGAGAGGGGGAGGTGAATCAGTTGTCACAAAAATTTAAAACTTATTCTCAGATCTAATCAATAACCATGAAATCATAAATCAACAACACATCATAAACAAACATAACACCAAGATTTTTTACGTGGAAACCTTGTTAGGGGAAAAACCACGGTGGAGGTTAGTCCACAAGATTATACCCTATTAAAAGTATAAAGAAATATGAATGGGGAATGCACATGCATTCAGGCGCACTGCCTAGAGCTCACCGCTCAATTACAAAAGGAAGAATCATTGTCTTACAAAGATTTGGATTACATCCATAGGAATTTGAACTGAAAAAATAGCATCTGCTAATGCCTAATTATAGTTCTGATTAAGCACATGAACACTTATTCACACTCCGCTTCTGCCTTCAAATGATTAGGACATTATTCACAAATATCATACACAAGCACACCTCGCACACACCTTCAAATCGAATAAAAAATTTCTCATATATATCCACAAGAAATTACATCGCTACATGTCGGCCTCAACAAAATAATAAAATGGATACAAACTGTTGGCCCAAAACAATAAATAAATTTCAATGTGAATCAACCAAGGTCGGCCACAACATAGTGAAGAACCAAAATAAAATTCTCAAACATGAACCACCTTCAAAAATTATTCCTCGAAGATCCACAATACACTACAACACCCTGTCGGCCAAGAACATGAAAAACATGCAGACGCAAGAGAAAATCTCTAATCATGAGCACAACGATCAATGCAAATGTGCAACATAGATAGAGAATGGTCTAGAAACATCTAGAAACATCATGAATCACCAGAGAAGCATCTACAACAACTGAACTAAATAAAATCACATCATCTTCATTCAGGAACACCAACTGAAACATCAGAATGATTGATAGAACACAATTGCTCATAACTCAATCAAATATTCATGTGGATCTCTGAAACTTAACATGGATAGACTAGATATACTCAACAAGAAACACTTTAATCCACAACCTCTAATCATCAATGTACTGAACTCGCCAACAGACTGAACTTCACTTCACCACTGACAACCTACAACTTATTTTATTACAATTTTCTCAATATCCTTGACATATACAGCTTCTAAGACATTAATGCCAATAGTGTTGACATCAATGACAACCACATATCAGCAACACAACCACAATATCCAACAAGTGTTAAGAAATAAGCAACCCAAATAGTGTTGTAAAACCCTCTGCAACACTATTGGATAGTACCCATCACCTCAATTTGGTTAGTTTTCTCCTCCAACTCCTCCACGTGCACTCCAACCCTCATATTTCAACATGTAGACTCGAAACAAAGCGTGTATTCACCCTTCTTTCTCCAAAACAAAAAGGCACATGTCACTCTCCAATTTTCCCATGCCAGAAAAAAGTGAATGAAAGTGAAACTTCACGGCCAAGCTAATACTCCCATGTTGATCAACCGGTAGGAGACAGGAATACTGACCTGACGGCGCCATTAACTCATACCTACCATTTCCTAGATGTTTGGTCCCATCTGTCAGTTTCGTCATTTTTTGTTTTCCATGTATGTAGTTAATAACCTCAAGAAAATGGTAGATGATCAAAAACTTTTAAATATGGAGAAATATTCAACTTGAGAGACAAAAAATGTTTAAATTAGGACAAGATCATAGGATGGATGATTAAGACGACGTATTTTGAGCATTTCGTAGGATAGGAAATACTTACAAAAACCTCTGTTGATGCTCACATTTGTTTTGTTGAACCCAGTTCAAGTGAAGAATTTTTTGTTACATCTTGTCTAGACACTGATACAATTTCAAGTAAGCACAAATACACTCCAAACTCAAATCTATACATCAATTTCTTCATTGAACTAGGTTCTTCATTTGAACTGGGTTCTTCACTTTGAATGTTGTTTGTAAAAAATTTCACATAAATACATGTCCACATATAAAAAAAATTGGTTAAATATTAAAAATTAGAGAAAAACACTTAAGAATAATGTAACATGATTCACATAAAATTTTGGGATATAATACCCACAGAATAATGTAACATTTATTTTATTTAAATTAAAGTGCATATTGTTTGCATTCCCCACAATAAGCATCCCATCCATATATAAATTAGAACTTCTAAATGCAAATTAAATTTTGGAAATTTAATTGTCCAGTACACTTGCGATTCAAGCTATGGCAGCCAAAATCACCTGTATTTACTACAGAAGCTTCACATCTCCTGGAGCGTCCTTCTCAATCCACCTGCCCTTGTTTTGTTCAATTTTTTTTTGTCACCTATATCAACCACCTGGAAGAAAGGCAGGTTTTAGTGATAGATTAAATTGGAAAATTAAATACATTTGGTGCTACAAAGAATTCACTTCATTCCAAACTTCACCGATATTGGATTATATGGCATGTTGACTTCAACATGCTGCTTGTACAGTTAATAAACAAACATATTAATCTGTATGATGGTAATTTAATTTCCAATTTAACCTATCGCTAACACTAGTAATATATATCAGCAATTATATCTGTCATTTTTCCATTCTACTAGAACTGTGAAGCAATGAAAGTTCATTTGGATATATCTCAAACTCATATCTCCTGGCATATGAAAGAGGCCATCACTTGCATAATCAATAAGGGCAGACAAGAAACATAAGAAAGATACCACACACCACTGTCAAACTTTTGTTTATTTCATTACTTGTACAGATAACTAAATAAATACATATTATTGCAAGATACATTGGTTGCAAAGCACAATGTGCATCGGCTATTCAAGAATAAACATTAAGAAGTCAATGAAAACCTTGGTGATCACCTTGATTGACCAAAAAATAGTAGGTGATCACATTGGTTAAGCATGATAATACACAGAATAATTACATGTTGGATGACAGTCTGTGGTTCAATCTCCATGCTCGAACCTTTTCTGATTAACGTGGTAACAACCCAATTATTTTGTGACCTCTCACCTCAATTTGATTACACACCCAGTGTTTTCCAACATGAACTTATATATAGACCATATGAACGTAATGAAAAATATTTGTTTATTACACAATAAGAATGTAATGAAAATCACCTATGTATGTTACAATCACATGAAAAGTGGAAATCTATCATCTGCCATACTTTCGTGAGGGAATAACTGACAGGAGGCAGTATGTTTTCCAACACTACAAATAATGTGAGTATTTTATTTTGTTCCAATCAGATAAAGAAAGTGAAATGACATTTGGACTATAGCAAAGAGTTATTCAAAAACTTCAAAGTGGTCTTCATTGCATTCTTCGAGCATAACAAAAAAAAACTTTTCATAACGAAGTAATTGACATGGGACAATGTGTTTTCCAACACTGCAAATGATGGGAGCATTTTATTTGTTCCAATCAGATGAAAAAAGGGAAATGTCATATTTACGTCACCATATAATTGTTCTAAAAGATCAAGGTGGACTTCACTACATTTTTGGAGCGTACAAAACCAACACTTTTCATAATGGAATAACTGAGACGAGATAGTGTGTTTTCCACTACTACAAACAATGTGAGAATTTTATTTATGTTTATTTTTTCTCTTCTGATTGGTACATTCAAAAATACATTTCACTTCCATCATCTTATTCAACCAAATAAAGTGCTCACATTATTTGCAGTGTTGGAAAACACACTCTCTCCATATAAGGTGTTAAGAAACAAGCAACCCATACATTGTTGTAAAACCCTCTGCAACTAAGAGGAGACAGTGTGTTTTCCAACTGTGCAAATAATGCGAGCAATTTATTTGTTCAATCAGAAGAAAGCTAACTCATAAACAAAAAGCACCTATGTATGTAACATGAGATCAAAATGGAATTTCACTTCCATCATCTGATTCAACCAAATAAAGTGCTCACATTATTTGCAGTGTTGGAAAACACACTGTCTCCATATAAGGTGTTAAGAAACAAGAAACCCATATAGTGTTGTAAAACCCTGTGCAACTAAGAGGAAATAGTGTGTTTTCTAACTGTGCAAATAATGCAAGAAATTTATTTGTTCCAATCAGGAGAAAGCTAACTAGTAGAAAAAAATCACCTATGTATGCAACATGAGATCAAAATGGCATTTCACTTTCCTCGTCTGATTCAACCAAATAAATGCTAACATTACTTGCAGTGTTGTAAAACACACTATCTCCATCCTCGGTCGTGCGTCCCTCCCCAACCAACAAACTACAAAATAAAAATGTGGAAAATGGTGATGCACCGCGACAAGGAATGCATTTGAGGGGTTTGTAGTGGTTCAGCCGCTTGCAACTCCATTTTCCTCGACCGTGCTTCCCTCCCCACCCACCAAATTGGAAAATGAAAAATTTGGAAAATGTCAATGTTAGGTGCATTTTTTCTAGCTTTTTGACTTTAGACAAAAATCACCTATGTATCTAACATGAGATCAAAATGGAATTTCACTTTCCTCATTTGATTCAACCAAATAAATGTTAACATTAATTTATTTGTTCCAATCAGGAGAAAGCTAACTGGTAGATAGAAAGAACCTATGTATGTAACATGAGATCGAAATGGCATTTCACTTTCCTCATCTGATTCGACCAAATAAATGCTCACATTATTTGTAGTGTTGGAAAACACACTGTCTCTATATAAGGTGTTAACAAACAAGCAACCCATACAGTGTTGTAAAACCCTCCAACTGTGCAAATAATGCAAACATTTTATTTGTTCCAATCAGGAGAAAGCTAACTCGTAAACAAAAAGCACCTATGTATGTAACATGAGATCAAAATGGTATTTCATTTTCCTCATCTGATTTGAACAAATAAATGCTCACATTATTTGCAGTGTTGGAAAACACAATGTCTCCATATAAGATGTTAACAAGCAACCCATATAGTTTGTAAAACCGTCAGCAACTGAGAGGAGACAGTGTGTTTTCCAACTCTGCAAATAATGCAAACAATTCATTTGTTCCAAACAAATAAACAAAGTGAAATGACATTTGGACTATAGCAAAGAGGTAAGTGCACCAAGATGGTTCCCAAAAAAGGGGCTTAAGTGGCCACTTTTTTTCTGAAATCAGGAAATGTTGACCTTGGACGTGAAATTGAGGATAGCTACACTCAAAAATTTTAGATGGAACAAAAACAAGGACCGCAGTGCTCCGAATCTACTTTCTAAACTACTAATTTATTTTGAAAATGGTTGAGATTAAGGGGTTCAGAAGAGGGACGCACACAAATTGTTGTTGTTTTTGTCAGAAAAACATAACATAGAAACTCTTGTGTGACCCGAGTACGGTGAACTTTTTTGTAGTATTTTTAAAATTGCTCTGGTTAGAAGTTAGATAACAGTATGTACTAGGGACATGATTTTTTCTGATAATTTTTTAATGAATATTTGATTTTTTATTAATTTTCTAAGTGGGCACTTCCTAAAAAGCAGAATTTTGGCCGTGCTCCCCCTAAATTTTTTTGAAACTAATAGATTTTTTTAATTTTTTTTTTTTAAATTGTAGAATGGAGTCTTAGCTTCTAAAAATGTAATTTATTTCAAATTTTGATGAACGGTTAATTTATAGCTTAAAAAATACCAAACACCGCTTTTGAAGAAAAACGGACATACAAAACAAAAGAAATTATGGATGAAAGGCTGAACATTGCTGGAAAGTGAAAAAAAATTACATCGCTGGAAAGCTAATAAAGAACCTAACATTACCCATGTGTTCGATTTTCTTGATATTGAACCAGATGCAATCTTGATGGTGAGCACGAACCCGATTATGTGAAAATTTGCTGAATTTGGAAAAAACACGTCTTTGGTCTTTGGGAATGCCCTCCAAGCCTTTGGGTTGGTATTCCAAGGAAAAATACCAAAGCTAAGGCTCTAGATTTCACGCAAAATATAACGCGCTCGTGTTATAACGCGCTCGTGCTATATTTTGCTTTTGACATTTTCCCTCTTCAAGGAGCATTGCTAGCAACAAATAATGTGCTCGTGTTATGTCTTCCTTTAGTCAAATGCCACTTTATTGAATGTTTGTTGATATGTTTGTATGTTTGTATGTATATGTATACTAGTGTGTCATGTATGTATGCTTATGGGAGAGAGGGTGGGAGTGGGAGAGGGTTTAGGGTGGTAGAGCATGGGAGAGAGTGGCAGAGTGGGAGATAGGGAGGGAGAG
>VDFB02098076.1:0-24311 GCA_007258455.2 Sequoia sempervirens | reverse complement strand
TATCTTAACAAGTTATTTACAAGACATGTCTACCTTTTTCAAATAAGACTTTCATGTCTCCACCCAACTGATTCTCTTTTTTTGCACTTAGATCCTATTTTTTCTTTTCCTTATAATCTATTTCCAATTGTATTTTTTCCATGGAATTCTTAATTTCAAGAATCTTTTAGTTCATTTGTTCAACTCCACTTATAGCATCATCTCTAGCTTTCTTTTCTTGCACAAATTCATATGCAATACAAAACCTCTTGACTTTATCTACTTCTGCATTTCCATTCACCCATTGCACATATTACACACACACCTTCCTCAACTTCTTAAGAGAAATAAGAATCTCTTCAGTCGATACACTATCTTATTCACTTTGGTTTGCTTCTTTTCAAGTGTTTTCAAAGTAAGAGGCAAGGAGGGAGATAGATATAGGTAGGGTAGGTGAGGTAGGTATAGAGAGGCTTAGGGAGAGAGGGATGGGTAGGTGGAGAGAGGTTGTGTCTGTGTGATGGAGAACAAATCTTTGGTAGAGTAAAACTAGAATTTCACTTTCTCCATATGATTGGAATAAAAAATGCTCACAATATTTGTAGTGTTGGAAAACACACTATTCGGGTTGTCAGTTATTTCCTTATGATTTTTTTTTGTTTTGTATGCACCAAAAATGTAATGAAGTCTACCTTCAAATTTTAGAACTCTTTGGTACAGTAAAAATGGTATTTCACTTTCTTCATATGATTGGAAAAAAAATGGAACATCATTTGTAGTGTTGGAAAACACATTGTCCCCTATCAGTTATTTCCTTATGAATTTTTTTTTTCGTATGCACCAAGAATATAATGAAGTCTACAAATTTTAGAACAACTCTTTGGTAGAGTAAAATTGGCATTTCACTTTCTTCATATGATTGGAACAAAAAAATGCTTGCATTATTTGGAGTGTTGGAAAACACACCGTCCCTTGTCAGTTATTTCCTTAGGAATTTTTTTTATTTTGTAAGCACCAAAAATGTAATGTCCACCATCAAATTTTAGAACAACTCTTTGGTATAGTAAAAATGGCATTTCACTTTCTTAATATGATTGGAACAAAAAAAATGCTCACATTATTTATAGTGTTGGAAAACACACTTTCCCCTATCAATTATTTCCTCTAGCATAGTAAAAATGACATTTCACAAGTTCTTAATGAGGAGATAATAAAATAACCAACATGGGACATCATGTTTTATAGCATTGCAAATAATGTGGGCATTTTTTCGTTCCAATTAGATGAAGAAAGTGAAATGCCAATTTATTGTACCAAAGAGTTCTAAAATTTGAAGGCGGACTTCATTACATTCTTGGTGCATACAAAATAAAAAAAATTCATAAGGAAATAATTAACAAGGGACAATTTGTTTTCCAACACTCCAAATAATGTGCGATTTTTTTGTTCCAATTATATAAAGAAAGTGAAATTCAATTTTTACTGTACCAAAGAGTTGTTCTAAAATTTGAAGGTGGACTTCATTACATTCTTGGTGCGTACAAAACAAAAACTTTTCATAAGGCAATAAATAGCAGGGGATAGTGTGTTTTCCAACAATGAAAATAATGTGAGCATTTTTTTGTTCCAATCATATGAAGAAAGTGAAATGCCACTTTTACTATACCAAAGAGTTATTCTAAAATTTGAAGGCGGACTTCAAAAAGGAAATGATACCGAAAGGGTAGTGAGTAAAGAAGGTGGAACAATGAAATGGTGAGAAATTTTGTCAATATGGGGTGGCTCGTTTATCATCAACAAGTTGATCATCAACACATTATTCCTCATCTACATTACTCTTACCTATTAACACCCCCTACTATTCCTTTTCATGATCTTGTAACTTCTTTTTCATATCTTTAATTCAAGCTTTAGATCATATGCTCCCTCATCAACCCTTAGGAAAAAAACATCCCTTACTTGAAGCTTTTTTACACTTAGATTTGATTTTCCTTTTCCTTATCATCATCTATTTCCAATTGTATTTATTCCATTGATTTATTAAGCTCAAGAATCTTTGACTTCATTTGTTCAATTGCAGTAATAGCATCATCTCCCACTTTATTTTCTTGCACAAATTCATATGCATCGATTGGGTTGTTATGTGTAGAGGGTTTTACAACAATATATGGGTTGTAGGTTTCATAACACCCATTGTTTTCCAACTTGAAATTAGTGTAATGAAAACCTTCACTTATTTAGAGAGTATGAATATAATGAGACGCCTTCAAAATTTAGCACAGTTGTTAGTTAGATTAAAAATTTCATTTTAATTTCATCATATCATCAAAAAATAAATTTCCAAATTAATCGCAGGTTGAAAAAAATGATGGGTTGTGAGTTATATGGTTGTGCTTGTTCTAAGCTCAAGGGTGGAGAGTTTGGGGAGGAGTTTCAGGTGGGGGATACATAAAACTAATCAAATTAACCCAAGGGGTGACTAACCACTTGGGTTGTTACATGTAGAGGGTTTTACAATAGTATGTGGGTTGTAGGTTTCATAACACTCAGTGTTTTTCAACGTGTAATTATTATAATGAAAACATTTTCTTATTTAGAGAGTATGAATGTAATGAAAGGTACCATCAAAATTTACAACTGTTACTTAGAGTAAAAGTTGCATTTTAATTTCCTCATATGATGGAAAAATAAATACAAAAAATAATTGCAAGATGGAAAACACAGTGGGTTGTGAGTTATATGATTATGGTTGCTCTAATATCAAGGGTAGAGATCCTGGGGAGGAGTTGCAGGTGGGGGATACATAAAACTAATCAAATTGACCTAAGGGGTGACTAACCAATTGAGTTGTTACATGTATTTTTTTTTTACAACAGTATGTTGATTGCAGGTTTCATAACACAGTATTTTCCAACCTACAATTACTGTAATGAAAAACTTTTATAAGTGGTTAATTGGAGCACTATACCTTATTTTCATTTAAGTTACAAAATTATGATAAATTTGGTAAATTGAATAACAAAATACACAACTAGGGCCAATAAAATTTATAAAAAAATATCTAGAAAAAAGTATTTACAAGATCAAAAAATTAAATATCATCTCAAGAGAGGTAGGGTAGGTGAGGTAGGTATAGAGAGAGTTGGCGAGAGATGGAAGGGTAGGTGGAGAGAGGTTGTTTTGTGTGTGTGTTAGGTTCTCTCCCTCCCTCTATCCATCCCACCCTACCACTCCCTATCTTCCTTCTTCCCTCTTTCTCTCCCTCACTCTATTCCTCCCACCCTACCACTTCCTATCTCCCTCCTTCCCCTCCTCTCTCCCTCTCTCCCTCTCTCCCTCTCTCCCTTCCTCTATTATGATCTAGTGATAACTACTTTTCAAATCTATCTTGGTAAAATAGTTTATACCACTCAAATAGTTTATCAAATCATCCTACCCTAGAAATGGTAATATATAATTAATTATGATCTTATTTATTTCTTCTTAGTATAATATACACATTCTTCATTCACCTCTTCTCTTTGGTGTTACTATTGCATATATTGCATATGGACTTAAATGTTCTCTAATTAATCTCATCTTCAATAGTTTATGTTCTTGGTTTTTAATTTTTTTTTATTCAATATAGATTACTAATAAAAAGGATTTACATAAGAGTTTCATACACTATTGATTTCTCAACTCTTTAATATCCACTAGCCTCATTATATGTACAACTTTATTTGGTAATATTTCTTACTAGATCAAATAATATGTTTCCTTATAACTTTTGTGCAACCTTTAGGTATTTTACCAATAGTCTATTTTCTTTGGAAATATTCAAATACTCTTTGTCATTCTAGTTGTAGATTTTCCAAAACCACTTGATATTTTTCGATCATATGATTTTCAAATAACTTGAAGCTTGATGAATGTGAAGAAATTAAATATTCAATTTCCATAGAAATTTCATGCACTCCAAAATCAATCAATACATCATGTGTTATTATTTCAACATCTTGTGAGGGAACACCATCATTTGGGGATGATCAATGTAGTTTGATAACATGCATTCTAATCTCATCTCCTCCATCACCTGTTGCTTCTAATGATACTTGTGTCGCTACATCCATTACTCCTTATGATTCAATAAAATAAGATATACATTATCTTCAAGATATGGTTACTTGTGATGATTACTTGGTAGACATTGCAATCTTTTAGATTTGAGAGACACTATTGATTGTATTCATCTTCTCTTTGAGAGACTTGATTCTTCTTTAGTTGTTATAAAGGAAAATTTAAACCCTCTTCTTCTTTCTCCAAATGATCATCATTTTTTGATATGGGTTTGGGGAATTTTGAGAAAAAATTGGAGGATACATATTTGGATCCTATTCTTCATTCATCAATAACCTCCTTTTATTTTGATGATAAAATTTTCTTCTTATCTTTTACTTATTTTTCTATGTTTTTTAAATATGTATGTTTCCTTATACTTTTTATTCATGGATCTCCACTTGGAATTTTGTTCCTAGCCTTGTTTCCAATAGATTATATAAGTCTTGACTAGGAAATTTATATCTATCATAGATCTCACCACTCTATAGTAGACTTCTATAGCTTGATCTCCTATCCATCTCTGGTACATTTTTTATTTAAGGGTTTATATTTAGTCCTCACCTAATTAAAGCCACAAGTGCTCATATGACCATATCAAAGTGATAAATTTTATGCCACCTCATGGCCCTAAGAAGTGTAGGATGATCAACTCCCTAAGTAAAGGCTAAATTTCTCACTCTACTCAATGATCACTACCTTCACCATCTAAGCATGGTTGTATTCTTGTCTCTTGAAAAGTGGGTGAAAATTAAATCAATAGTAACCTTTCATAGGGATGTCCAATGGGACATGAAGGAACTAAAGTAAGTTGGATCTTAAAGATATCCTTTGGGTTATCATCTCCCATCAAAATTACCTAGTCTTGTCTCTCATCCTATAAATATTTCTTACAATACAAGTATATCCATTCATACAAGGACACCCTATTAGGTCTCAAAAACGCTAGTTTGAAACCACAAGAGGTTGCCAATATCTTGATACATTTTTGCCTAACGTACAAGGCCAAATGATGAATTTGAACCTTCTTCTCTCTAGGGTTTGCCAAACCTAGGCAGGTATACCTATGCAAGTAGAACAAACTTAGACTGTGTGTTTCCTACTTAAGCAATCTTTCCACAATGGCAATTGGAAGTGGAGAGATGCAAACCTAATTGGTATGAATTGTATAAGCAATATCAAGGTAAAATTTAATATGTTCAGTTAATAGATGTGAAACTTGAATTTGGTATGATAAAACTAAATAAAACTGGGTGAGACCAGTGCCTTGTTGGGTAAAATAGAGTCAAATGGAAGTCAAAGATGAGTGGATGATATTGGAAGAAATTCTAACTGTTTGACATATCAATATTGGTTTATAATTTGTATAAACATGCAAAAATGTAATTACCAGATTCTTCTTAGTGATCCAAATGACAGCTCCAAATTACTGTGAATGACTAGAAGGATATAATATTTACTTGAAAGAACCAATTAATCATATCACACAAGTACAACAAATGTGCATTGATAAATTGAGTATATGCTTGATATATCAATTTAAATAACAAAGAAATATCAACCTTGGAGACAATCTGATTATAGTTTTAATTAATCCAACAAACAATTGATACCAGTATGATGCCACAAAATCAGAGATCTTTCATTGATTCCCCCAAAATTTCATACATGCAACACGGTCTTTTGAAATGTAAACATTATGTCTAACCCTATTTGCTTGTTACTTTCTCCTATCTCTATCTAATCTAATCATGTCTAATGGTCTTGCTCTCTCTTATTTATACGAGAGGCAACCAATTTTAAATCAAACGACATGTCTTTTAATTATTACTAACAACAATTAAAATAGAAAAATTAGGCCCTGTTTAGCCATAAGTGAAATTTTGACAAATGGTCTAGATAGTTCTGTCTTTGATGAGTATCAACATCTCCCAACACATTCTTGACTGCTATCTTTGTGTTCACCATTTTATCATTCTGCTTGTATGCTTCATCTAATGTCGAGTCTTTGCTTGTAGCCATTTCTAGAATCCTTTGCAACACCAACTCGCATTCCTTAATCCATTTGGCCTTTTCTTTTGTTTTTCCATCATTTTCAAACAATGCTAGTATTCCTTTTTTGTGACATCAATTAATCCTTTTTCATCTCCTTGAAGTTCCTCATGGTAACCTCTATGCTTTTTAATAATCTCCTTAGCAATAGTGATAGCCTCATTATCAGGTGGATCCCTCTTATGTATTTCTTGAAAATTTTCTTGGATTCTATCATTAACTCTGCTATGCTCCTGCTCTGCAACATAATTCTTTGAGTGAATTCCCCAAAGCTTGCTCAACCAAACCATCAAATTTTCCTGTCTCTTTCTATTCATTGTAGAAAGTGCATCAAATTTTCCTTGAGAGTATACATCTAACCCTTCCCACTTGTTCCTTATTTGAGAGCTTTCCCCTTGCATCAACAACCTAGTGGATCCTTTCAATGTGTTTTCAACCATATCCTTTAGGCAGTCATTTTCCCTAAGTATCATTTCATTATTTATTTTGTACATTTCCTTTTCTTTTATCAACTGTTATATTTCCAACAGATTCTCTTATGGATTTTCCCTTCTTTTTATATAAAAAAGCTCTAAATTCTGGAGATTTCACAAACTCATCATCAGTCACAAAAGATCTATAAGTCATTTTCCTTGTGTCTATGTCTGAACCTTCTTCAATTTTAGGTTCTCTAGGAGGAAGATTATAATCCTTAGTCTTTAATCTGGAGATCTTATCAATTGAACCCTGAGATCCCTCACCACCAGATGCCTCGTCTCCAAAAGATAACAATTCCATATCTTGTGTCTCTTTTATTTTCTGCTCTACTGCCTTGCTATGTTCATCAACAACCCTTTCAACTTCTTCCTCTTCCAAAATTTTGATCATATCATCAAATTGATAGGGTATATGATCATACCCACCCAAGTTCATCTTTTTCCTAGCAAAGTCAATGTATCCCTCAAGATCAAACCCTTTTCGTGGTGGGGCTCTCTTCAAATTGAAATGTAACAACTTATCCAAAATCAAATTATACCCTTCCTTTGAAAATATAGTGAAATCTCCAAAGAATAGAGTACTTGGCATAGATGCCTTTTTTCCAAAGGAACTTAAATTCATTACACTTGAGTAATCCATTTTCCTAACAATTTCCAAGTAGGAAATTCTATCAGGCACTGTTTTAGGCAAGATAAATGGTGTATCTTCAAAACCATACACCCTGATCAAAGTAGCATCCTTAAAACAATACCAATCTCCCTAGTTGTGACCAATAGGTCCATTGAAATCTTTTCCCATTTGAGGAACTTCTTAATCTCATCAGACAATACATAATCACAAGGAGGATCAAAGAATCTGTACAATGGTTTAACAAAATATTCTTTAAAATTCACAAGACTTGAATTGGAAAATCCGCTATCCCAAATAGCAGTCCATAGCTGAATTGGTAACATTTTACCCTCCCTATCAAACTATGAAATCCTCAACTCATCTTACCACATTCCCAATTCTTGTCCATAATATAGTGCTATATGCATAAAAATAGAGTAATGTTTGAAATGCAAAATAGGGGATCCATTTTTATTGCCATTAGCCCTGAATCAATTCCTTTGAAGATGTATGAAGCATAGTCAAAGGGTATGGCATTGTGATACTAAACATCAACTGCAATTATCATTGGTACAATAGACATAAACTTAGGATTTTCCATCCCCAACACCTAACATACTGAGAAGTATGTATATTTCGAATAGGGCTCGAATAAGTCTACATGAAATGGAGGCCCATCATTGTCATCTAGTGGAACCAGACTTCCATCCTTCTTAGGTCTATGCAACGACAATCTCCAACCTTTATATGTGGTGTCCATTCTCTAGAATTCTCTCTCTAAATTCTCATGCACAATGGCTTCGTCACACGTTCCTTCTAAGTTAAAAACTTCACAAATTGTAGCTTCTGACACATGTATGAAATGCTTACCCAATGAATTGCAGATTGCCCTAATTTTTGGATCATAATGGTTGGCTAAGAGTTTAAGTAGTTCCACATCCATGAACACATTTGGGACAACTGATTTCCCCAGGTTAAATTTCCAAGGATTGCACATAGGTTCAAACCTATCCCTCTGATGATAGTGGAACATAAATAATTCATACCCCTAAATTGAAGTCCACACATCCCCTATGTGTTTGCACTTGTCCTCAAATTTCTCCGCATCTGCCCTAAGTTGTGCAGAACACCTTGCTTTAGGTCTTGAGCTAGGTAGTTGGTCGATAAGATCTTGATTCAATTTCCTTTCAATTGTTTCTAATTCATTCCTAGTCTCAGTCTTTTTCTTCTTTCCCCTAGGATGACTACCCTCACCTTTCATTTTTCTACCTTTTGATTTTCCAGAGCTCAAACCTTCCATTTTAATTTTACCAAAGTGACAAAATTGAAATACGGATGTAGAAAATTCACAAGCTTACTTGAAAATATTCGGTTGCACAAAATTTTCTGGCTCTTGTCCGTTCTCCTATTCCTTTCACCACCAATTCTACAAATTCTCCTTAATTTTTCTTCTTTGATTCAGAGGATCATCTATACATTGTGTATTCATGCAACCATTAATGTCCAGCTCTGAGCATGAGTGTAGCAAGTTTTTCAAATTCCTCGCTGTTAGATAAAATGATTATATCGGAAAGACATTTTAAACTCTGGAGGATCTATATGTTTGAATCAATCCAAACATTCATTAGGCACCTTATATGGTCAGGGAGACCCATTACCACTCCTATCGATAAAATTTTGATCTTTTTGTATTTCCATCGGCAAGAGAATAGGTATCGCTGAAATATTTGAAGGTTACACCGATGTTACAAGTCTCCCCGATGTATTATCCTCCTCCTTTCGATGAGTCGGCAAGACTCTCTCTGATAAAAATCCATTGGCATGACATATGGAGTCAAAAAGACATCTAAAACTCATTCCGATAGAACATGTCTCCTTGACATGTTTCTGTTGTGCTTCATCGATGAGACAAAGTGGATATCTTTCTGATGGAATTCCATCAGCGTGACATGTATGCTCGGGCTGACTTGAAGATCTTACTCTGATAGCACTTTTCTTGCCGATAAGTTTTTCATCGGTGAAACAACAAACCCTGTCTTTCCGAGTATGTATCTTCTTAAGCTATTGATCGATGTGACAATGTTGATCTTTTTTCGATATGCCAGAAACACTTGAATTGAAATATTATAGCTTATGGGTCAGAGAGACATAGACCAACTCATGCCGATATGATTACTTATTCAGAAGCTCTTGCTCAATGATGATCAAAAGGATTTTGATGTGTTAAAAGATCAAATCTGATGGGATTACTTGGGGAATATGATATATGGAATGGATTAAAGCAATTTTGTACTCAAAATGTAGCTATCTTGTAGGGTTTATAAATCTAAGCTACTATAAATTTTTCAAAATTTTGTAGTCCCAACACACCCATTATGTGATATACCTAAGAGAAATTTGTGTTCCACTCTTCTAAAGGTCAAGAAACCAAAAAGTGTTTTGGTCTATGTTCCAATAAGTGAGGATGTCAAAAATATATGAATGGTGAGATTTAAACAATGAAAACCTATACCACCCTCATTAGTCCAACTCAACTAGAATATTAACTTGATCTACTCTTGGGAATGACTCCAACCAATCAAAGTATTATGTCTATTCTTTACTAGCATTCCATCCAATGTTGGTGTCTAGATCAGTGAAAAAATTGTTAGATCTTATAAAACACACAAAATAATAAAATTTATGAACATAAATCTATTTTATATGCTAGATTAGTGAATACTCTAATTCTCTAACTCTTTCTTCACTTGTAACATAAACCTATTTTATATGCACACCTTCATCACGTGTAATAACAATTGCTAAACTGTTACTTAAGTTTTTCAAGATAGGAAAAGCTTCTAACTGGTCCAAATGATCAATATCATTTATAACCATAAGGAAATGCTTGTGTACAATTTTAAATCGCTTCATGAGATAGTTGATTCCTTCCTCTTTACATCCAAATTCGTGATGATCTTGGCAAAGTAGATATTTGAGAAGTTTACACTGCAATGAAGGCACTTTCCCCATTTTAGATACTTCTCGAATATGAGATAGAAAACATGCCCTGTGGTACTCTGATTGTTTCCGATTGAAAAAATATTTGGCTAGAGTTGACTTCCCAATCTTGCCCATACCAACGATGGAAAAAATGTTGGCCTACTCTTTCTCCTTTCTCTTCTAGTAGAATGTTTCAAAATATTTTACCAGCTTATCAAGTCCCATAGAGTGTTCTGCAACATATTCAGGTGCTTTCCTCTCTAACTCTTTCTTCACTTCTAACACTATGCTTTTACATAGATCGCTATCGCTAAAATTACAAGGGAAAAGAGGATTTCATAAGAAAGACATCTATTCTGACTTAAGTTTTGTGAAAAGTAAAAGGGATAGATTTAAAAGCACACAAAAGAAGATTTACTTCTTATACTTGTTGGATTCAAAGCCATCGATAACTGATTCATTTTTGAAGACCTTTTGCCAGGCCTCAAGTTGATCTTCGCTATACCTCCACTTTTTTGTGTGAGTTGACATACTTTCTTGTTTCAACATGATGGAGATCAGAAGGCTTCACATTGCCATAAAACATAGGAATGCTCATGATAGTTATCTCTAATATTAAGTGCAACTCGTCCAAACACCAGATTGACCTTGCGTATCATGGGGAGAAGATAGCTATGTGAACTGAAGCAGACAGATAGTAGTTGTAATTGTGCTCTGGAATATCTCCACCAATGTCCCTTCAATCATGTCAATGAACTGGTAATCACCTATAGAGATAGAAATGCATACGTGAGGAAACTTGTGAGGAGGGAGTGGTATTTGAATTTAACTTAGGCACACAAGCTAATAAAAACATCGATGCACCTACCTGTTAGTTTCTCTATCATCTGTCGTTAGTCATTGCCGTTCAATTTTTCATTTCCTATCCCTCTTAATTTTGGTGGGCCCCTACTCGGATGGGATTATGCTATGCATGCTACTATGTATGTTTTTAATGCGTTTTTGTATGCACATAGGTGCATTTTGTCTAGGAGCTAGCCAGCTCAGAAAAAAGCTAACTCCTAGACAAAAAGAACCTATGTATCTAACATGATATCTTATCTATTTAACACAATATCGTACATGGACAAATGGCCCCGACAAAAAGACTTGTTAGATGGAAAAATAGCCCTGACAGAAAGACTTGATGGTCGAACGCTAACTCCTTCCTACTGTTACTTGTCTTATCACCGAGAAAACATGTTAGCGCCGATGGGTTTTCAAAATCATTTTTCAGGATGGAGAAAAATCCAAAAAAGGTGGCATCTGCAACCATTATTTGCAAATATCAAAAATCCCAGACAAGGTGCCATTTTCTACAATGATGTTTTGGTGGAGAGCAACGGGAAGGAGTTGTAGGCATTCAAACTCCCTAGCAGGTATGTATATCCACTTCTCATATTTTCCATTTTTCCATTCTACTTAGGAAGTCTGAAGAAATGAATGGGATTTCATTGCGGGTTTATGGTTTTGTGATTTTCTGCTGAGGGTTTTTGAATTTTTGTTTCCTCCCGTCTATTGGTTTTGAAATTTTGCACTTGTTGAATGAAATTGCTGAATACCCATTGTGGAAATATGAGTGAAATAACTGAATAACATTTACATAAACTAGACACCATGAGGAATGTATTACGAGGTTGGAAAACATAACGTGGGTTTTGCAATGAAATGGTATATTGTGAAAACTACATAAAGCCCAAAACATCACCATTGTAGACATTATTATTTTGAACGTTGCAGGGTTTTCATTGAGAAAAGGGATATTTATTTGAAATGCAAGGCTATTAATGTTTTTTTGTGTCGAGGGTTTTCTAATTTTTGTTTCCTTTCCTCCCGTTTTCTGGTTTTTGAATTTTTCCATTGCCAAATGAAATAAGTGACAATCCATTGTGGAAATATGAGTGAAATTACTAAATAACGTTTATAGAAACCAAAAACCATGCAGAATATATTACAAGGTTGGAAAATGCAATGTGGGTTTTACAATGAAATGATATATTTTGAAAACCACATAAAACCCAGAATGTTGCCATTGTTCACATTCTTATTCAGAATGGACAAAAAAGTGCAAAACATGGCATTCAAAATCATAATTTGCAAATAGAAAAAATCCTAGACGCGATCCCATTTTTATCGCCATTTTATACACTATCATTTTGGAAAACACATTCTCCTAAAACTCTGACTGCTCTAAAACCCTTTAGAAGTAACAACCCAATTGGTTAGTCACCCCTGACCTCAATTTGGTATGTTTTGTGATTGTCTGGAGAACCTTTTGTGATTTAGATAATAGGAATGCAATGAAATTGGAAAACAATAGGTATTATGAAACCTGCAAGGCACAGTATTATAAATTTTTTGCAGTGTTGGAAAATACAGTGTCCCATGTCAGTTATCTTATACCGACCTTTCCTGGATGTTTGGTCCTGTTTTCCGGTATAGTCCACTTTGGTATAGTTCAAATTTCATTTCACTTTCTTCATCTGATTGGAACAAAATGCCCTGATGGAAAAGAAGGTCAGATGGAAAAATTGCACTGATGGAAAGACTTGAGGGTCAGATGTTAACTCTGACCTATCATAGCCTATCCCATCGCCGGGAAAATGTGTCAGTGCCAGTGGGTTTTCAAAATCATATTTTGGAATGGAAAAAAACCCAAAAAATGTGGCATTTGAAACCATTATTTGTAAATAGCAAAATGAGGTGCCAAGAATTTAATGAAATTGGAAAACAATAGGTATTATGAAAATTGCAAGGCATAGTGTTGTTATAGATTGTTTTGCATTGTTGGAAAATAGACTGTCCCATTTCAGTTAGTTCGATATGAAGAGTTTTATTTTGTAATGCTCCAAGAATGTAATGAAGTCCACTTTCAAATTTTTGAACAACTCTTTGCTACAATCCAAATTCATTTGGCTTTATTTATCTGATTGGAACAAATAAATTGTTTGCAATATTTGCAGAGTTGAAAAACACACTGTCTCCTCTAAGTTGGTGGGAAAACTGACCCGACGACGCCATTAACTCCTACCTACCATTCCTAGACATTTGGTCCCATCTATCGGTTTAGTCACTTTGATCCCCCGTTTGGCAGGCCCTACACTACCACGTCTCATCATGTTATGTATGTTCTCATGTATGTTGTTATCTATGTTTTTCATGCATTTTTGTATGTACCTAGGTGATTTTTGTCTAGAATCTAGCCAGCTCGTATGCTCCAAGAATGTAATGAAGTCCACTTTCAAATTTTTGAACGACTCTTTGGGTAAGTGCATCAAGATGGTCGTACTTTTGTGGCCAAACAAGAAAAAAAAAGCCATAACGCGAACGCGTTATAATGCGTTCGCATTATGGATTTTTAAAAGAAAAAAAAAAGTGAATCCAAATATCATTTCTCATTTGGTTTTTTCTATGTTTTAGCTCTGCCCATGGCCAAAAACCCTGTTTTACATGCTCGCGTTCTTGGAGAGGTGATTTCTTCAAAATTCATCAACAACAATTGGATTTCTTCACAAATATGGCGCCACGATGATGAAGAGATGCAAGAGGTAAGTATTGTTTGGTATTTGTTTTGAATTTGTTAGTTTTAAATTGATTTTGTTTGTTTTAGTTTAGAAATGATTTTTTTTTTTTAATTTGTAGGAAATCGTCAACAAGAGGAGGAAAATCCTCAACCAAATCAGCCTCAACAAAATCAGCCTCAACAACAAAATCAACCTCCCCCACCATTCTCTCAATACCCTCTTGGCACTCAAGAAAATTTGAGGAGTGAAATTGAAAACAATAGAAAAGAAGTTGAGGATCTTATTAGTAGGTTGAGTGATCAAAATTCTTCAACCATAGAAAGAATACATCTAGCGATTCATTGAAGGATTTGTTAAAAAATGTAGATGCAATTACCAACAAATATCTGGATGGAAAATAGGAGGCAAACATCGAGGGCATATTATGCAGACAATTATCATATAAACAAGTAAAAGATTTAAAGATTACTAAAGGTGATTTGTGCTCTCTATTCAACATCCTAAAACAAATCAAAATCTCACCCTCAATGCAAAGAGGTTTCCTATTCATTGTGCCACCACCAAGAGATTAGGAACCGTTTTTATGACAGATGGTATATGGTCTTTGATTACCCATCGTGCAATAACTGTGAAGTCCCCCAATATTTCTTAGGAAATTATACTGTGAGTTTGTATTGAACCAAATCCTGAATTATTTTGATATGAGGGAGTTTCAGGGAGAGGTGGGGGGTCAGCGACAGATAGGCCCGGTGCACAGCCGGATCCTACTCGACAGGGGAGACGACATCTCGCTAAGCACCCTCCTGAGCAGATTGTGATGCCTGCAGTTGCAAAGGAGAGTGCTAATGTAGAGACTTTGTAGGCGATCACATCCTTGACTCGGAGTGTCATCCACCACACTAGCCCCATTATATAGCGCAATCCAGGGGAGTCTTCAAGTGGTGGCCTTCGAGGCCATGTGTGTCGATCTTGTGGAGCCACTTGTTCGTATGACCCTACCGGCCCTCAAGAGGGTGCTATGTAGGATCCATATGCTTCTACGTAGCTTGATCTGTATGCATCTACGGGGATGGAGAGGGTGGCTGACATTTTGCATGATGCATATGGTATTGACAGTCAGGTAAAATTCAACATGTTCATTGAATTTAGTTTATTAAATTTCAATTGTGAAATACAAGATTAACTAATTTAGTTTTATTATTTTAATAAAATTGCAGGGTCACAGTGTTGACCCTGGGTACACCAGTCAATCTACTTATTTTTGCAGTACACCTATCAGTGGGGTATGTAAAGTTAGTAAAAAATTATAAATTTATTACATGTGTTAATAGCATTGTTTTACGAATGGTATTTTAATATGCGATTTTGGATGTTGAACAGGGTGTTGTTGGAGGTTTCAAGGAAACACCTCCGAGTGCGAGTAGATTTGCTCAAACTTTCACTAAGGTAATATAGAATAAAGAGAACTTAAAGTTAATGAATTCTAAGTTTAATCTAGATTTGTGTATATATAGTCATAAGAGTATATGGGTTCACTAGGTTATTATTTGAAATCTCTCAAGAATGGTCCTACCATGATTGTTTATCTTAGAATTCCTACACTAGCAAGCTATATATAATAAAAATTTAACATGGAACTGACAAAGGTAGAGCTACATTCTACTCCATCCTATATAATTTTTTGTGATGTCAACGTAACCAAGAAGGCAGACTATGGATGTCCTACATGATGTCAATATGACAAAAATAAAACTTCTATCCTCGACCCTATCTCGTGAAGACTCCTTCAATATCCTAGATGCTTGGAGATGCTTAAGACTAGGTCAAAATACCTAGAAAATTCTCTTCATTTTTGCATATCATCAAGTTTCCCTATGTTCTCTAACTAATCATGATTGCATGGAAAAGTTATAAGTACCATTAAACTCTCCAACTGGAGCCTCCTCAAACATTCCCATAGGACGTGGAAAATGCTTAGAAATGATTAAATTCCCTAATAGGGTGTGGGAGATCTTTTTAGGAAAACATTTTGACACTAATTTGATCCATTGAATTCTTCTTCATTCTTATATATTCTCAAATATACCTTGCAATACCCCTATCATACCTAAATCTACTACATTCATGTCCTTGTTAGCTAGCATGTAGGTGATATAGTATGGTCCATGAATTTTATGTCTTCTTTTTTCATTTTTCTATACAGTCCTCTTTTATCTCACTACTAGGTCCTCACATAAAAAGAAAAGAAAAACATTACTTATTTTTCTCATCTAAGGCCCCTAAGGTTTTAAACCCCTTAGATGCAAGGATTCAAAGCACATCAACCATGTGGTACAAATGACTAAATCCAAAAGATGATCTGTAGCAATGAAAGAGTTTGGAAAGGTAGAGAGAGCTACACTGGTGACTCAGGAGAAACTTCAGCTTTCAAAAATAAAGACAATTAGGCTAGCAGACATGTGGATCAAGACAACATTTGGTGGAAGAGGAAGAAAGATGACTAGAACTTCGGAGGCCCACCATACTGGATTTTGATATTCAACCATGAGAGAAAAAGAGAGAGTTGATATCATGTATCAAAACATTAAGCATGCATTCTTCCAACCAATGGATAAGGAGATGATTACTTTTCTTCATTTTCATTTGCATAACCATATCACGGCATGGGAACCATGAAGACCAAGGATGTCCAGTTTTATGTGGAGGTAATGGATGTGGTCCAAAATTTAGGAGGGCAAGAAGGTCAATGTATGATCCTGATGAATGATAGAAGAGGGGTTGGTCAGACAAACCAGGGCACCTAGTCATGAGTAGGGACCTATAGGTTAGATTGGTGAAGCAAAGCACCAAGGAGGTCTTACAAGGAAAGGCCTAGAGCAGGAATCAGTGATTGATTCCTCCAACCCCATAGAGAGCACACTAGGCAAAATGTGGAAGTATAGAATGAGTTTATGACTTAGATGTATGCCTTCAGGCATTTTTGTGGTTGGAATGATGTTTTCTAATCAGATTTTCCCTCATTGAACCTCTTGGGACACATAACTGATTTCCCTTAAACAATAACCCATTTTGCAAAGTATATTCAGAGTATTGGCTATGGAAATGGTTCTCAAAGTTAGAACATACCTTATAGGCCTCTGAAAAGTCTTCATCATCTCCATATAGATCCTTGAAACTCTCTATGCCAATGCTCTTGATCTGTATCTCTTGGACTGTCAACAATCTCTTGCTCAATGCATCTGCCACTTTATTTAGCTATCCCTTCTTGTGCTTGATGGTGAAGGTAAAAGCTTGGATGTATTCCATCCATTTCAAATGCCTATTACTCAACTTCTCTTGAGTGTTGATAAAATTGAGTGCCTGATTGTCAATAAAGACTACAAACTCCTTGGGTAGAAGATAATGCCTCCATTTCCTAAGTGACTGAACCAAAGCATAAAGTTATAAGTCATAGGTTGAATACTTCTTCTTTGCTTCATTGAGCTTCTCACTAAAGAAGGCTATAGGCATTCCCTCTTGACTAAGCACTCCTCCTACTGCCACTCCACTTGCATCACATTCCACAGTGAACAACTTGTCAAAGCTAGGTAATAAGAGAATTGGTTGAGTTGCCACCTCTTGTTTCAGTTTTTCAAACCCTTTCTCAGCTTCTTGAGTACACACAAACTTATTTTTTAAACCACCCTTGATTGTATCTAAGACTGGTGCACATATACCACTAAAATTCCTTATGAATTTCCTATAAAATTGAGCCAATCCATTGAAACTTCTTACCTCAGTCCCTGTGGTTGGTGTAGGCTAGTTTAGGATGGCTTCCACCTTGCTTGGATCCATCTTCAATGATCCTTTGGACACTACAAAACCTAAATATACTAGCTCTTGCTTAAAGAATTCACACTTCTCTAGATTGATTGCCAACTTCTCTTCTTGCAACCTTCTAAGAACTTTCTCCACATGTTTCAAATGCTCTTTTGATGTCTTGCTGTATATGAGGATGTCATCAAGGTACACTACCACAAATATCCCTGTAAAGTCCTTAAGCACTTCATTCATAAGCTTCATGAATTTTCTAGGGGCATTGGAGAGACCAAATGGCATCACTCTCCACTCATATAACCCATCATTTGTCTTAAAAGCTATCTTCCACTCATCACCATCCTTAATTCTGATCTGATGATACCCACTCTTGAGATCCAACTTGGTGAAGTATTGTGCACCTCCAAGACAATCCATTATGTCCTCAATTCTAGGAATAGGGAACCTATACCTAATTATGATCCTATTTATTGCTCTAGAGTCAATGCAAAGTCTCCACTTACCTCCTTTCTTGGTTGCTAAGACCACTGGTACTGCACAAGGGCTAATACTCTTTTGAATCAAGCCTTGATCCAACAACTCCTTCACTTGCCTAGCTACCTCAAGATTTTGATTTGGTGTAAGCTTGTATGCTGCTTTGTTAGGTAATGAAGCTCTAGGTATGAAGTCAATTTGATGACTTATAGCTCTCTTTGGAGGAAATGTTGTAGGTGTACCATCACTGACAATATCCTTATACTTTTCTAGCAGCTTTTGGACTGATTCTGGTATGACTGTCTTTTTAGTCTCTTCTTCATCTTTTGACTGCATTAAAACCACATATCCTTCACCTCCTTGATGTAGATTGTTAAGGAACTCCTTCCCACTACTCAACATGATGTTGGTGCCTTTGACTATCCCTTTTCTTCTTCTAATAGTGACTGCAACTTAAAAGTCTTCCCATCCTTCTTGAATGAGATTGTATTCTCTCTCCCATCATATATGGCACCTCTGTCATATTGCCATGGTCTGCCTAGTAGAAGATGGCATCCATCCATGGGTAATACATCACAAATCAGCTTATCTTTGTATCCTCCAATGGAAAACTCCACCGGTACCTGCTCATTTACTAAAACACTCTGCCATTTGTTTAGCCAAGTGACCTTGTAGGGGTTAGTATGAGGTGACTTCTCTAATTTTAGTTTCATTATTGCCTCCTCTGATATGATATTGTCTTTTGAACCTAAATCTACTATGACCTTGCACACTTTTCCAAGTATCTTGCACCTTACTCTAAATAGAGCCCTCCTCTGTTTTGGTTCCTCTTTAACCGGTTGTCTGATCAGAACCCTGTTGAACATCAGATTCTCTCCTACCTCAGATTCAATATGATTGACCTCAGATGCCTTAGGAATCATGGTGTCCTCTTGTGCATAAGCCACTCTCTTTTCATTGCTTGATGAAGATGCTTTCTCCGGGCACCTATAAGCAGGATGACCTATTTGATTACAATGGTAACACTTCATGTTTGCAAAATAAGAATTGCTCTTGCCTGCTCCTCTTCCTCTGTTTGAACCTCCTTGAGGTCCTCTACCCCTGTTATATCCACCTCTTGTAGATGTTTCACCTCCATGCTCTGTGAGTTTTGACTCTCCTTGGTTTCTTTGGTCATTGCCTCTACCTTGGTAGCCACCATGCTGTCCTCTTTGATCTCTTTGATCTCTGCCTTTGCCTCTACCCTTAGAAGTCTGATCTTGCTTCCTCTTACTCCTCTCTTCAATATTTAATGCCAATTGATAACATTGGTGCACTATTTTGGGGCTTAAGAGAACCATCTCCTCTTGAATGTTCCACTTCAAACCGTTGAGATACCTTGCCACCTTGATACTTTCATCCTCTGTGACATTGGACCTCATGAAAAGTCTTTGAAACTCCTCAGTATAAGAACTCACATCCTGATCTCTTTGCCTCAAACTCTGTCTCCTCTTATGCAACTGAATTTGATAGTCTTTAGGTAGGTATGCTTCTTTCACCTTGGCAACCATTCCCTTCCAAGTAGAGATAGGCTGCTTGCCTTCCTTCTCCCTCTCTGTCTGAATGCATTTCCACCAAGTTAAGGTAGAACCTCTTAGTCTTGATTTAGCCACCTTTACCTTCTGTGCTTCAGTGACTCCATCACACTAAAAAATGGTTTTCCGTTCCCTCTATCCAATCCATAACTAAATCAACCTCCATCTTTCCACTAAACAGTGGTACTCCTTCAAGTGTTTTTCCACTCAAATCCTTCAATGATTTCAAGAAGGGATCCTCCTTCAATATAGGGCCAGGTTTAGGGATTCTATCCTCCTCTGCAACCTCTTCTTCTTTTGCTATTTTTCCATCAAACCGCATAACATTTAGTGCTTGCTCAAGTTGGTCTAACTTCTCTCTCAATACCCTATTGTCTTCCTCTGTTTCTTCAACCCTTTTGGCCAACTCAACATTTGTCACTATGATGCTAGAACCACTAGACTCTATCTCTGACATACAAGATCAATCCCAAATCTTTTGCTTGCTCTGATACCAATCTGATAGGGAGAGGGGTTGGAGGAATCAATCACTGATTCCTGCTCTATGCCTTTCCTTGTAAGACCTCCTTGGTGCTTTACTTCACCAATCTAACCTATAGGTCCCTACTCATGACTAGGTTCCCCTGGTTTGTCTGACCAACCCCTCTTCTATCACAAACTCCAACCACCAAGTCCACCTTGGTTCATTGCCACAACTCTTCCTTAGCCTTTACACTATACTAAAGACCAATCTTCCTCAACACTCCATCAACTCTTGTAGGGGTAGTGATAAGTCTTAAAATGATTCAAACTATCCTCCAAAGGTGTTTGAACAACCTCCAATACTTCAACTTCCCATTGCTCTCACCAATCCTTTAGTTAGGGTTTGAAAGGCTAGTAGCCCTTGAGCCCCTATTAGGTCTCCTTCACCTACAAAATAGGTTAGAACTCACAAATCTCAAAAGGAATTCCCATTCTTTTTCCAAGTTTCTTGGTTCACATGGACAACACTCAAAGATTCTTGAGGTCTCAGCTTTCCACTGTCCGTACAAAGCTCAAACATGAAATGGAGCAAAAACTAGGGTTTTAAGCCTTCCCTTGACAGTTAGCAAACTTCCAATTTGTTTACACACCAAATGGACAGATGGAGCCTCCTCCTTCATGTAGTAACAAGGTAACACACCACCCTACCTCCTCCAAGAAGAAAATCCTCAATGGCTCAGCACCCCTACAAGATTTGTGACCTGCACAACAAGTTTTCCTAGTCGGACCTGCATTGGCTCGCTTAGGGCATCACTTTGCTAGCAACTCCTGTACTCAAACAGAACCTACCAAATAAAATATGTATAAGCATGGTGTCTAGGCACTATTTCCAAAAGGCCGTATGGTTTGTACGGTGGAAAAGTGCTCTAGCACCCCATTTACTCAACACTGCCTGTTTCAGGCCAGCAAGCACAAAGAAACCAAAATATTTACAAAGAGACAAGAAAACAATTGAAAGAACTATCTAAAGGCTACAAAAAACTTGTACTGGATTTATTCTACATCCTACACACAACAAATAACCAGATTTAATCCATTAGAGCCTTCTTTCAGACCAAAAAACATAAAATTTCACTCAAAAAACTATTTTCCTTCAATTTCCAACAAAACAATCTGTACAAACATACTTTCAACCTTGCACAAAGGTCGAGGAAAAATTTAAATATGCTTTCCCAACAATTATTTTTCCAATGGGCCCTTCTTGGCCACTCAAACACAAAAGGAGCATTTTTTTGCAAAAATTGTCAATAATTGCAAAAACCTCCATTCCTAAACTTTGGACTAGAACCTTTTTGTTTCTCACCCATGGTCAACATGACCTTATTAGAAAACATCATTCCAACCACAAAAATTCTTGAATGCATACATCTAAGTCATAAAATCATTTTATACTTCCACATTTTGCCTAGTGTGCTCTCTATTGCTTCCTAGGTGCTCCTGCACCAATGAAATTAAGGAAGAACAACAAGAGAGGAACAAGAAAAATAAAATCAATACATAGTTTCAAGGATTTTTCAAGTGAGTAAGAGAGCTATGGGAGCAACCTCATCTAAAATATTTTGAACTAGAGTTTTATATACCATTTAGAGAGCTTGGTTTTCATGGGTTCCTTTCAAATCCTCACGCTTTTATTGTTCCTATGGTAAATTTTTTGGTAGAGTTGGTGGAATTACCTTTCTTAGTAATCACTATTAGTGAGATTGAGATTGTTAACCTTGAGAGAGTAGGACTTGGGAAAAAAGGATTTGATATGGCTATTGTTTTCAAATAATTCAAGCGAGATGTACTCCATATGTACGCCATTCCTCAATCTTCACTTGATGGCATCAAGGAATGGATGAAATCCATGGATATAAAGTATTATGAAAGTAGAATGAACTTGAACTGGCAACCAATTTGTAAGACTATTACTGATGATCTAGATAAATTTATTGAAGATGTTGGTTGGGAATTTTTGAATATGGAAGCTAGTGATTTTGATTCTGATAATTCAAAAGAGTCAGATCAAGGATATGAACCCTCTAATGTAGAAGAGGAATCATAATTAGATTTCATACAACCACCATCAAGAGTGTTACAAGCCAATCAACAAGATGGAGGGAATTCTTATATAAGGATAATTTTCAATGTTGCAGGTACCATCTTTAATGCCAACTACAATGGAAGCATTGAAATTCCTAAGCGATATTATGTTAAGAAAATTTCCTTTAGATGCAAGTTCAAAGCACATCAACCATGTGGCTTAATTTATATCATAAGTTGTACCATGATGTTCACTATGCATTCCTCTACTCTTATTTATCAATAACCTTGCCTTGCCTTGTATCGTGATCAAATCATATTCTCCTTTTCATGATTATTTTCTCTATCATCTTTGGTATAAACACTTGACTATTATATTAACTCAATTGAGGAAACTTAAAAATCATAATGATAGGCCAAAGAAAGAATATTGGTCTTTTCATGGTAAAAGAGACCTCAATTTAATCACTGTCATCCTCAAAAGGTTAATTCCATTGTCAAACATTTATTGCATATCTTAAACTATGACAAGCGTTTAATAAGGGTTTTGAAGAATAGGCCCTTGACAAGTTAGCTCCATCATTTTTTATTGTCGCTGTATCTTTATTTAGCTCTTACTCCATTCCTTGCAACAATGATACTTGGATTTGTCATACTTAACTCAGTTGGCTACTATCAAAGCTCCTTTTGACTAGATCATCTCTTCTTCTCATATTGGTTGTCATATTTTACATTGTGTTTTGACGCTTTTTCACTTAAAATTTGTCCTAAAGGGTCTTTTGTTTTTCAATGTGATTGTCCCAGGTTATTGTTTTTTAAAAAATGATAATCATATTGTTGGTTACATTGCATTACACATCATTCAAACTCAAAGCATTACTTCAAATTCGATAACTATTTTGTGATTGAATAATTTGTTGTTTTATTTTCAGATGTTGGTGAGAGAAACACCGCCAAACATAACAAGGGCAATGGATATCGGTGTTTCTACTACAATACAATCCTCGATGGCTCTGATAGGGGAGGTATGAGGCAAATTACTAAATTTCAATTTACATTCGTTGTTATAGATGAACTAGTTCTAGTGAAAAATCAAACCATTATTGATTCGTAGTTTAATTCCTATTCAGGTGGTTTATATAGGGCTCGAGCATGCCTGAGCATCGGCGTGCAAATATTTCCATCGAGGAGAGTGAAAGTTAGATGGCTGTAAGTGATTAAATTTTGTTAAATATATTAATTTTTATAATGTAATTTCTATATATTAATGTCTTTACTTCTTATTGTAATAGTTGAAACTTGACTAGGAGCTAAACCCTAGGAGGAGCAGCAGGAGCACTCCTCAACATAAACGGGTGATAGATTTATCACCATCGGGTCACCCAGGAAAGGGAAAGAAAATTGTATTTGAACCAGAGCATGGAGAGAAATGAATTTTGAATGTACAGAGCCCTTTGTTTTATGCCTACATGGCAATTTTTTACATATTTTGTATTCAATATATTTGACATTGTATGCCTATATGGCATTCTCGTAAGCCTATATGGCTTTTTTTGTAACTATATTTTATACTTATATTGACATATATTGATGTACATGTGTACATGGCTATTTGATTAATACAAATCTTTTTTATCGATGGTGTCCATATTTGCATTATAAATTCATGGTTCAATAGGTATGAATTACATGTATTCAAGTGTATACTTTACAACTTACACACATATACTTTTTGACTTACGTTGGAACATAGAAAAGTGTGAAAATTTGTGTTTGGAAGTCAAACATAAGCCAATTTTGCAATTCTTGGTTCTTGCATACTCGATCTTATGGACTTATTCCTTCCTAGCACATATTGTGAATATTTCTCATTTGGTGCAGAAGACAAATTCCTCATTTTTGAACCACTGTTTTCTTGTTTGCCTTCCACACAGAAAAATGTTCACACTTTCTCAGATTGATCAATGATCAATAATGGCTGATTGAAACACTTCGACATTTTATGTTTTGAAGTTTAATTTATAATTTTGTAGTTTATATTCATAACGCTGATTACATCATGAGACACATCTTCAAACTCAAAGCATTGCTCACATTGCATAACTAATAACTAGATCGATAGAGATTTATTGTAAAATCTCAA
>VDFB02098075.1:0-32624 GCA_007258455.2 Sequoia sempervirens | reverse complement strand
TATTGAGGTCCCAATTTCCTTCCAAAGGTAGGAGCCTTTAGTTGGTTGGCCATCAAAGATAGAATTCTTTTAGGAATGAGGTTGGACAAACTGGGAATTATGCCTCTTTTCACTAGTATAATGTTTGTTCATGCTTTAGCATCTACAAATCACCCTCTTATTAGTTTCCCCTTTGCATACAAATGTTGGACCTGGCTAATGAGAATATTGGGTTGGCGATCTCCCCTCCGAAATATGATCCTCCAGCATTTCCAAAGTTGGCCTAGGTTACATTCAAATTCTAAATTTACTTGTCTTTTAGAAATATCTCTCTCAATTCTCATCTAGAACATTTGAGTTGAGAGAAACAAATGAAACTTCAAAAAGGAACAATTTTATGTGGGATAAATCATCCAAAAAATTGAAATATCCATCTCAGAAACATCAATGTAAAGCTTATATAAAAATGTAATCTTCAATAATGGCTTCTCTTCAAGGGATTCTTTCATTTTAAAAAATTGATCTCTTCTCATACTTCTTAATGTGGATTCCATCTCCTCCAAGAATCCTACTACAAACAGAGCAACCATTAAGTGGATACCCCTCCCAGGGATTATATTAAACTCAATTTTGATGGGGCCTCTAGAGGCAACCTGGGAAAATTTGGGGCTGCTTTAGTTCTTAGGGATTGTCAAGGGAAATTTGTTGGATTAGTTTGTTCTAGTTTTCCATATGGTACTAATAATATTATGGAATTTAATGCTTTAAAAATTGTGCTTGAGTTAGCAATACAAACATTCATCCCCCAAATCTAGATTGAAGGGGGATTCCATGGTGGTGGTGTTGACAGTTTTAAATGGTTATTCAAATTCTTGACAATTGAATTATCTTGCAGCTCATATTCAACACCTCCTGAATAATTTCTCCTCATATCAAGTAATGCATTGCTACAGGGAGGCTAACTGTCATGTAGACCGACTAGCAAATAGAGCAATTGATGGAAATTTACATTTAAAAATCCTTTTGAGCCAGGATTATTTGAATTTGTTGAGCACCTAATGTGTACTTTAATTTTTTTGTGCACCACCTTTTGGTGCAATGAGATCACATTGGCATTAATTATCTTGCATCAACCATATGACTTTTGGCATGTGAAATCACTATTAGTGGATTACTTCCAATTTCCTTTTCACTATATCTTGGCTTTCTTTTTGTGGTGGGTATCATACAAAACTCTTACAGAGTCATTGTTCTACCAAGATATTAGGAATATTAGGAACTAAGGGATTTGAGGCCTTTCTCATTTGAAAAATTGAGTCAGGCTTGTATTTGTGTGTGTGTGAAATGTGCAAAGTTAGTATCAACACAAACCTTAATGAAACGTTTTATATTCAAAGATTTGAAGCAAAGAAACTATTCTAATTTGCAACAAAATAAATCTTTCAAGAACATCTCATTGTCCTCTATTCTTAATGATTTTTTTAACCTTTTTGGCCCTCAGATTTCTATGTGTACAAAGGTTATTAGAATGACACTTAAGAAGTTATGAGATTAGTATTCAACATGCAAGCCAACTATATGCCTACCTGAAATTATGTGCAAACAATGATGATGAATGCTATGATGAGTGAAGGATGGTACTGATGATAAATGAACAAGTGGAGGTGGATAAGTTATGGTAGTGATCTATATGATTCTATGCATGATTCTACATATGCTCAAATGCAAACTTAAAATGAACTAATCTAAAATGCAACTATGATGCAAGATGGATGATAAAATGCAACTATGAAGCAATATGTTAATCTAAGATCTAAATATGATGCTAAAAATTATATAAATACTAGCTATAAGACTAAAAATGCTCCAAGCTCCAATAATAAACTTGTGTGATACCTTTACTTCAAATGTGGATGCAAAATACAAGGCCCAAGGGTTGTATTTATAGCCTTTTCCAAGCATATAGTGAGGTGGCAATAATCAACAGTCCATATTCAAATAAGAATAAAGGATGGTGAAGACGAAGAGAATAGGGATGTTGTCCCCTTGACCAAAGACAACATGCCATTTGGATGGAAGAATCTCTTGACCAATGGGAAACATGCCATTTGGATGGAAGATTCAAGTGTGTGAAGAGAATACCATGTGCTTCCAAAATTGGTGGAAGTGTGTGAAGAATGAACCATGTGCTTTCTAAAATGAGTTGAAGATAATTCTAATTAAAAAATAGAGTTATTTATTTTCATGTGACCTTGGTGAGGTGGCACAAAAAGTTGTAGAAATGTCCTTTAATTCCTAATTAGATTTAGTGAAGATTAATTAAATAAAACAAGTTTAGGGAACCTTGTTTATTTAATTAATTTAGAAGAAGATTATTTAGATTTGAAGAATTAGAGAAGGGTGAACAATATAAATAAATTGATAATTTATTTATACATAGTTGGAATATTAATCAAATAGCTAGTATTTAATTAATTAAAGGTGATGACCATTTTTAGGTGTATACAGTATCTTAGAATGTAAACCTGTGGAAGAAGCAATCAGAATGATCTTGGGGCATGACTGGTTAGAGTTTCATGCTATGTTGCTTCCTCATGAGGTAGCTTCTAGCTTTGTTTCCAATTTGATGGATGTTCTATGGTGTGGTGAAATGGTTAAATTTTTGGTGGGATCTTACCTCCTACCTCATGTTTGTCTACTTTCTATTATGTACAATTCTTTAGAGGATTATGATATCTTGAATGGTTCTAACCTTGTTGGGGGTGTCTTGTGTTCACAATTTATACTTTTTGATCACTCAATTGCTACTCTATTGAGCTCAATGGCTCATGGTCTGATGGATGATTACTCCTATGATTTCATAAGGAATCTCCATGGGCTCAAACCAAGACTGGGACACACGATTTCTAATATGTTGTTGGATCTATTTGTTGTTGTGCAATTCTTGATATGGCATGCCGTTGTGGAACCTCATTCCACACCATACTTTGCTCCACCAAATGACTTGGAGTCTTTGGCTAAAAGTGGAGTCTACTAGTGTACTATAGCGGTTCCATTTTTGTTTCTCTGGTGTAGTTCTATGGCTTTTTCCCCTCAGCTTCTCTTCCTTTCTTCTTTAGTTCATCTACTTCTTATCAATTGAAAACTTTGGGTTTAGTTTTTTCTGGATGATTCAAGCTCTTCGAATGACTTGTTCTCTGAATATACTTGGCATATGATTTTTCCTAGAATTTTGAGTTCTTTCAAAAGGTGGTCTGGCTTTTTTGTAAACCCTAAGTTAGTTTGATCATTCTATATTTGCTCAATTTTCTTCTTAGCTTGAAGGCCTTAGCTCTATTTTTGGTTTGATCCTTGCTTGTGGCTCACATCATTTTGATCTTAGCAGAATTTTACTCGGCTTCTGCTACTTCATTGTAATTACAATGTAACTCTCATCTCTGTACTTTTATATTCTATTTCAATAAAAGTTCATCACTTGCCACTTTTTAAAAAAAAAACATTTCCTTTCCAAATTAAAATAACATATAGATTTAAATTAATTTAAAAATGGCTTAAATCCCAAGCAATATCTTTTAAATTCATAATGTATTTTCAAAACATCACCATATTAAAATGTAAGAGACTATTTTATGGCAGTAATTGAATTAAATCAATTCATGCATTTTAAACTCAAAGGTCATTTGTAAATACTTCACAACAATAATGAAAAAATAAAAAATAAATGATAAAGTGAACACATGTAAGAAGAACACAGACATTATTGATTTATCATTAACATGTGGATCTATAATTAACCTCAATCTGCCTCCTAGTTTCATATAATCATAAGATATGTCACACAACTCAATCAAGTGAGATGGGATATACACAACATATTTTCCCAAACCAAACTATTTCTAATTAACCATCATTGGGGATAAAACCTATTCCTACACACTCAATAAAACATTGTGCATACCTATTTTATAAAAGATAGTTTAAGCACATTGTAAATTCCCAAGATAATCCAAGAGATTTAAAGAAACTAATTGTCTTTGTTAACTAATATTTAGGAGCTTATTTAAGACCATAAATAAAAAGTTCAAGTCTACACACACAATTTTATTTAATCATTTATATAAAACCTTTTAGTTGAGACATATAAATCTCTTGAATTTAATTTCTTTATCTCCTTTTTATCTCTTGATTTTTTTATATTCATCAAGTATATCTCCCAATAATTCTAATTTGCAAGAGAAAGAAGCATCTTGATGACCAATCCTCATTTTTGTAACCAAGGAAAATTTACATTGTAATCTATACCATGTGACTAATTAAAACCTCTAGTGACTAACATTTTGTTGTATTTATCTATTTCATCATTGGAGTTATATTTGACTTTACACAACAAATGATGATCAAAAATATGTTTATAAGGTGAAGGAACAAGATCTCAAGTCTTTTCTTTAATTAGAGAATCATACTCTTCATTGTATCCCTCCACTTCTCATCTCTATTAGCTTCTTCAAAGGATGAGATTCTATTTCATAGAAATCCATCACTTGGCATGATATGAATGTCGACTCTTAGTCATTTTTTATGAATAAGGAGTATATATTATAGCTTCTCAAGTTAGGGCTAGTTGAGGTTTATCAAAAATTTGTTTCACTTAAATCCATAAATTTGACTTTGATTATCTTTATTTAAAATAAATGATTCTTCAAAGGTTTTAAGTTGACTAGATTGGATGGAAGATTAGGGTTTTTTTATTTAATATTGATTTTTCTACTTAATATGAACTCTCTTTTGGAAGGATTATAAATTCTTAGTCCTTTTTTTCTCCATCCATATCCTAGAAATATACATTTAAATGAAGTTAGATCAAATTTCTTTCTTTTAATTTTGAGAATGAATATGAAAGAAAGGCTTCCACATATTCTTATGTGGAAACACCAAGTTTATTTTTCTCCCACATTTATAAGGGTTTCATAAGATATAATTCCTTTGAAGGAAGCTAGTAAAAAAATAAATTATTACATTCATTGCCTCAACATATAGAAATTTCTATATAAAGGATGCAACATGGTCATTTACATCATAGTTTGAAAATTTTCCTTTCCAAAATTTCATTTTTTTAAAACAAAAATAGGTAGATTTTTGGACCCACTAACAATGGTCCATAAACTCCTAAGACTTATTTTCCATATAAAATAATTGTAATCATTAATATTAGGTGTCCTAACAATCAAAAAAATATTTATGAATGAATTGACATTATAAATAGTGATTCTATCATAGAATTGAAGTAAAAATAGTAAGATTTCAAAAATATAATATGTTTACCCCATTGTTAATATTTTTCATCTTTAGATCAAAAAAAGTAGACAAAAAACCTTGAACATATGAGTAGATCTCTAAAAAAAATTAATAAGAGTGCTCCAAATATTAGTTATTTGAATTCATGCATATTTCTAAACAATAGTAGAGAATAAACGTATTAAAGAAACCTCATTTATATAATTTATTCTCCTTATATATCACCTCTTTAGTAAAAGGAATAAAAAATTCTCATGGTAATAAATAGTTAGCACTACAAGCTATTTTCCTTCAAGAGAGTTGTGCTTCTACATATCAACTATTTTTTTCTTGCATTCTCTTGCATATAAAGAGCATATTTGACTTTGCTTCATTAAGTCAGTTCCTTTGTCTCATCCAAAGCTTTAGCTTCAAACAAGACAATTTTTTTTAAGTGTCACAAGGAATGGTAGCCCAAGTAGCTCCACTAGAGGAAGCCCAATACTTGTAATACATTTTTAAAACCCCCCTACCCTTCTTCAGTGCCTTTATATCCTTTGCATTTCCAAACACAATGCTAGATCCAATTGTGTACATTTACATTATGGTTCAAAGAAGGATGGATAGAAAGTTCCACTTCAAAGACTAGATTCACAACTTAATTTTTCTCTCAACTTCAAACATCTTACAAAAATTATTAAAAATATAATAAAATCAATATTTCTATGAAAATGAAATGGATTTTTCTTTATCTTTATTTTTGAATTATTTTATAAATTATTATACAACTTAATCCCAATTTTTTAATTTAAAAAATTTCTCATAACTTAAAACATTTATTTAAATATTTGTTCTTAGCTCTTTTTTAATATAGATTTATTATAATCATGAAGAACAATAACAAAATTCTATCATATTTTAGTTTAGCTAAACATAGAATTAATTACATTGAGAGGGGTAGTTATAGTGACAACAAGAGATAGAATGTAATGTCATGAGTGTGTTAACAAAAACTATTAAAGAGTTAGCACATACTTAAAAAAATAAAATATAAAAAACTTTTAAGTAAATAAAATAAAACAATTCTTAAATAATTCTAAAGTAAAATAAAATAATGTAAATAAAATAATTTGAAAATAACTCTTGGGTATATAAAATAAAATATATATAAATCATATGTAAATAACGTAAAATAAACTTTATATAATTTTAAAATAAAATAAAATTAATATAATTGTCTTTTACAAAAGATTGTTAAAATAGGTGGAGATATACACTTCTTCAAGCTCCTATGTTTAATCAACTTGTCTATAAATGTGAAATAGGCCCCCTAAAAGAATATCTTAAAAAATAAACAATAGATATACTAGTTAATGGCAATAAGAGGTGAAGTGTAATTGGCAATAAGAGGTGAAGTGTAATAGGGTAAGTGTGTTAACAAACTATTTTACATTTTATCTTAAATGTGACAACTATTTTAATAATAAACATAATATTTTCAAAATAATCAGCACATAAAATTCATATCACCATATATGTGATAAATAAAATATTCCAAAATAAAATAATTTTTAAATAAATAAAATAAATCCAAATTAATATCTACATTTTTAGATGGATGTATTTAAAATATATCTAGTGATATATATAAAGAATTTAAATTTTATTTAAAAAATGTTAAATTAATATTTTTAACCAAAAATATAATATTAATGCTAAATAATTAGAATTTAATAGAAGAATAATATCTACAATCAATTGGTATTTTATTATAAAGAATTTTGTTATCAAATCTTATTTATTTTTTGCACTTTCCACTCTCAATTCATTCCCTATTTTTAATTTGAAAAGTGATGCATCAATTCATTTATATATATGCTTTTTAATAATTTATTATTATTAGTACTTGTCGTTAAAGGCAATACTATTGCAATGAGTTTTGCTAAAACTTGTTTAAGTCGTTATTAATAAATTGTTTACCAATCAATTACAAATTAGTAATTGAAATTGAATGGAGATTTTTTTTGTTTTCTAAAGTCAACATGTAAATTTGTTAATTTTATAAATTTTCGAAAACATTTTTCATCAATGTGATTGGCTAAGAACTTTTCAGTGTTATTGACAGAAGATTGGGCATGTTAAGCATAACTTGTTTTATCAGAGTTTTTTTTGGCATGTTTTCTCTAGTGATGGAGTAGTTAGAACGTTTGGGAAAATTCCCGTCGTTCATTTTTTACGCCTAGAAAATGACACCTAAAAACTGGAGTTCACAGGCTTTCACAGCTGAAAAACTAGAGTTCATAGGCCTTATCCTTGCAGTTCGCATGCCTGATCCTTATCTATATGCAAAAAAACACTACAATAAACTGAAATTAACATCACTGCAATTGCTCTATGAAAGCTTTCGTTTAGCAACAACCGAAGGAGATAGGGAACGTCTCATTTGAAAAAATTCTGTTGTGCCCATTGCTCCTGAAAAGCTTTTGTTTAACAAGTGAATTAGATCGAGATCGTCTCAAATTTGTGCGGAATCTTGAGGTAAATCACTTGCCATTGTTTTCTCCACTATAAACCCCACTATCTCTCCTAATACATTCGCTAACAGTCTCACACACTCTCTTGCTTAAAACTATAGATCTACAGTTTCATAGTCCATTCAAAAGGAAGTTAGATTTAGGTCTTTAACTTTCGCTTCTTGTTATCCTAGAGGTGAAGAGCACATCGGTGAACTTGATGAGTGTCCAATTTGTTTCCTGGTAAGTTTTTTGAATTTTAATGCTTTTTGGGTCTCTGAATTTTGTGGGTTTTTAATACTTGAACTAATAGTCGCTTTGGGACTCCAATATAAGGACGAGGATGTGCCTCCATCCCTTTCCCTCTACTCATGTCTTCTGGTGCCCTACTCTTTTATCCTGTTATATTGAAATAGTATATCTTTCCTCGTTTTCATCCATATACCCTTGCATCTCCAGGTGACTGAAGTGCTGGTACGTCAGTTTCCACGTTGTTATTGAAAGTGTTGGTTTGTATATGCTTTGATGATTTTAATTTTCTAGTTTACTTCACATTTGCTTGGTCTTCTAAAATCCTGTCCTCAGACCATGTATGATTAGATCTCATTGTTTTATTTTCATTATCACTATAATATACATGTGCTCTTCAAGCTTCGGCAGGATATGCAACACTCTTCATTAGTGTTGTCAGATTCATTTTCGCCATAATGCTCTGTTTACAAATTAATCTTAGTTTTAATAATGAATGAAGAGCTTTGTTGAGAATCTAGAGAGAAGAAAGTTCTTTATGAGTAGCTAGACTATCTACGGTGGATCTCCAAAGGACAACCCGCTTGCACTTAAGCTCGCCCAAAGTGGGTTTGAAAAAAAAATCCTAACATTCAGAGCAATCAGGTGAACCAATGGTTTGCAAATTTGTTCAGGGCTTTGAATTGGATAACATGTCCGACATGGACATAAAAACGAGGTTAGCCCTATAAGCCTTATTCCTGGGTCTGATCAAGTTTCAACTCTACCCAACCCCAATGGGAAAAAGGTCTGTTGTTTATGATATCATTATTTGTGTTCTCTTTACCATTCTATAAACTCTAAAGAATAGTTTAATTGAATAAAAATTGTGAACTCCTGCAGCCATATATTTTCATGTTTCTTCTGAACAAAAGAATCATGTCATACACCATGAAGGAGGCCATCTCAAATCTATAAACTAAAATGAATTTCTACAAAAACCAGATATTTATTTAGCATATTCACCTACAAGTAAATATAGTTATTGCATAACTTTCACCCCATTTTTTAAACTGCTTCTACCCTGCTTCTACCCATTTGTTACATAATGACAAGAAACAACCATTCAACAGAATACAGAACACAAAACACGAATAACTTGATATACAAAATTCTCACTTCAGGTTGTGAATCTCAGAACAGCCACTACACATTTGAGAAGACTTCAAGCCTAATGTTAACAGTGTTCTTAACAATCAATCAAAAGGGATTGAAAGGATTTGACCAACTGAGAAATGTTAAGCTGCTGCTTGTTTGATTGCTTCTTTGACTGTTTGAACAACTGAGAGATTAAAATAAATAAATACCGAGGGGCCACCTGTTGAGTGCAGTCAGTTGGGGGAAATATTGTTGACTGATCACAGCAGTTTGGGGTTTTAACATACTTCCTGATTTGATCGCAGACCTGTTTGTTATATCAGATTTGTGTTATACCCTCCAATACAACACTATTAAAGGCTACCATCACAGCATATAGGTTGCTGTTTAAACTGACATATAGCTGATTCATTGCAGTTTATAGACTTATGTGACAGGACCTAGGGTTTGGGTTTGTAAATTTACCCTTGTTTGATGTAATGGAATAAATCATGGAGGGTGTTTCAGAAGTTGTCGAGGTCTTTCGGAGTATTTGCTCCCTACTTTTTGCAAAATATCAGAAAAACACAAAAAAACCATATATTTCTAAAAATTCTAGTTCAGGGACATTACACTGTCCCTGTCTCGAGACTCTTTGGAACACAGCTTTTTAGCACACCTCAAAATCCACACTATCAAGTGCACACCTCATCACCAGACATGCACCCCAAAAATAAATTGGAACAAATTTTGAAATTTGAAATCCCCTTTGATCAGGTGCACCCCTGATCATGTTGTTTTGATCTTTGAAATTTTAATTCACTTTTCCTTCACTGCAAGTCTGCTCCTCATCACTGGGTGTGCACCTATGAGCATGAATTCAAACTTGAACTTCACCTCTTTCAAGCATGCCCCTCTACAAAGAATTGAATTTGCTCTCATCAAGAGTGTGCACCTTAGAATGCAACTTTGGAAACTCCTCTATTAGGTGTGCCCCAAGACAAAGAACCCTCCACTTTGAAATTCACCACTTTTAGGCATGCACCTCACAACTAGACTTTAGCTAGTTCTCTGATTTTGAATGTTACTTTTAGACAAGTGTGCCCCTATCTTCTGTATTCCTAACTTTAAATTTTGAAATCAAATTCTCTTCTTGAGATGTACACTTCATAATGGAGGAGGCACATTAAACTATCACAATAAAAACACTTGCAAGCTTCTAAACTCCACCATGCAAGTCAATTGCTCTTACCCAGGGGTGATTTGGTACTTGTTTATTATGAGGAAGACAATGTTAATTTTGTCAGGTGGATTTCAACACTAGCATTGTCAAAACAGGGCAGTTTATCACTTCATGTCAGACATGTTTCATCAACACTAGCATTGTCAATCTACAGTACTGAATCCATCCAACATCAACCTTCTCACAATCACAATAATAGCTTCTTGGCTCCCTCTGGAATCAGAAGCAAATATATTATGTGTTTGTGTGTTTTCACTCTCTGGAATTATTTCCATACCACCAACCTATAAGTAAATTCTCTACATCTGCTGATACCATCTAATAATGATTTGAGACCAGGGTATAGCACTGAGGATCTCCAAATCCTCCAAACTGTGCTTGACAAACAGTTAGGGTTTTTACTCTGTCATTATTGTGGGAGATTTAGGAGGTCATTTAGATTTGACAGGTTGTATTGGAGGCCCAAAATACTTTTGATCATGAGTACAAGGTAAAGCTTAAGGCTTTTGAAAATTTTACAAATACATCTATCCTCTATTGCGAGTGCGAGTGTCTTATTGCAAGTCATAATGCTTTGAAAACTTATTTTAGGAAGAGGGAAATTTCTACCATTCAAAGCAACTCTGTTTACATAAAAAATTGAGAATCATCCCATTTGCAGTGAAGGCCAAGTTCTTATAATGCTGGTGAGGAATGTAAAAAGGGAGGAAATTCTCCTGCTCCATTGCTGTGAATCTTCTCTTCTGGATGTTCGCAACGAGCACTACAAAAGAAAAGGCTCTAACGTCTGAAACCCTAAATTCTATTCGCTCCTTTCAGAATGTCTCACTTTGGCAGAGCAGGCCCTCCGGATATTAAAGACAGTTATTCTCTGCTAGTTCACAATATCACATTCCGTAAGATTTCTCTTTCATTTTATTATTATTTTGCATCTGCAACAGTGCCTGCATTTTATTGTGCCGTAGATATTGTTTTCTTTTTACCTTTTTCTTTAAAATAATATCTGAAATTTCATTCGAGGGTTTGTTGTAGGGTTTATGAATTTTATTACAGGTCTAGCAAGGGTTTTTGATTTAATCTTTGACAGTTGGAATTGACCTAGTAATTTGCGCTTAGAAACTGATATTATGTAAAGCTTGTGCATTTTTAACGGGAAGCACAAGTCACGAAAAAGAAAGGATTTGTCGATTGTGACCATATACTAGAGGAGTATTTGGCAGGTGGTTTTTGAAAATATTTTCCGTATTTGATTCTACCATGGTTTTTCAATTATTGGAATGAGGAGCACCGTATCTTGCCATTTTTTCAGGATTTATGTGGTCGCAGGGGCAATTTCCGCCTTTTATTTTATTAATTTTTATTCAGTTAGTTGATTAGTAAAATTGGTCCTGTAATCACGGTAATAGGGAAATTGTAATATCAAGCATTGAACAGCTTTCGACTTAGGGGTCACTTTTGAGTTGAGAGCCTGCATCCATTCTTTTTTGTTCTGGTACGGACGTGTCTTCTCTAATAGAAGGGAGGGAACTGGTTTAATTTCGGGAGAATGCATGGCAGGATTTTGAAACTGAGGTAACGTAACATGCCGGACAGACAAAAAGAGCTGCCAATTCATTTGTTTAAAATTTACCTGATAATGATAGGATTTTAAGGATATGGATTCTTCTATAATCTTAAGAGCATGCGCGGTAGTAGCTTGAACATAGGTCATCATGCCTCATCACTACACCATAGTCTACATAATGACAGACAAACACATTGATTAATGCATTGTTTAGAAAATTTATGTTTCAGATATAATTTTTATTAGATGGATTCTGCTTGCCGAGTAGGAACTTGAACATAAGTCATCATGCGTCATAACTACAGTATAGGCTACAGAATGACAGACAAACACATTGATTCATGTGATTATTTAGAAATTATGTGATTCAGATATAATTTTTATTAGATTAATTCTGCTTGAGAAAATTGTAGAATTATCAGAACCGATTTATTTGTGGCTTTGGAAATCTGAGTTGTAGTCCGTTGGATGTAAGGAGTTCTTTCCAATTTTAGAGAACTTGAGAACTATGAAGCTGGAGGAAATTGATGGGAGAACAGAAAATACTTGATTGATTATTTAAAGTTTAAAGATCCACTAAATGTTTAGAGAATTTGAGAAATATGAAGCTGGAGGAAATTGATGTGATAACAGAAAATATTTGATTGATTATTTACAATTTAAAGATCCACTAAATGCTACTAATATTGGTTCATCATTTTTTGTTTCTGATAAACACTTAAGTTTTTTGATATGTGTTGTGTATTAAAATTTTGCAGTCACTGAGGACTGTAACCTTTAAAGTTACGTTTCTTTCCATTATGTATTTTTGTTTTCATATATGTGGTGTTTTCATGGCGCATCAAATTATGTGATGATTTATTGAGATTTAACCTCTAATTTTGAGTCAATCTTCATCGACCCATATTTCATGAGTAGTTCATATCTCCATGAGAACCCCTCTTATGGCCATGAAGTTCATGTTTTTGTTTTTGGTTTTTGTTGTTGACCCATGTTGTGAGACACAATAGCTAGATCTGATAGCTTTATCAGATCACAGTTTGCTATAAAAAAGTTCATTGGTGATCTTAATATCAGTGGACTCACTCTTAATGATGTAATGAAAAAATTTGGCCAAGATTTTAGATACACGTTTCAGATCTTCATATATAGCTGGTTATTAGATAAAGAATGGTTATTATCACTGACACAATTTTTGTATGCAAATATGGTACTGAACAGAAAACTGTGACTTAACACCTTTAAATTTTTATGAGACATCTATGATTCTATGGAAAATACTTCCTGTAAATAGTCCCTAGCGAAATTACCCATTCTAGGGACAAACCAACCATGTACTTCTTAGTTCTTTTTTTTTATTACAGTTCTTGGTCATTCTACAGTTGGTCCCTTTGGTTAAAAACACCATAAGAAGTATCCGATGTTTGCAGCATTCCCTAAGGCTGATCAATGAATCTTAGCAAGATCTACATGAATGATTAGCTTAAAGGCAATGATAGAAAAGGGGGGACTGTAATGGAGTGAGTAGATAACAAGAAGTCCCAAATATAAATTTGACCGTTTTTTACATGCCAAACATTCATTATGCCCAATTGTGTCATCTATCTAAATGACATCGAGAGATATTAATCATGAAGTGCCAATATTGGATCTTTGACATAAGTTGCATAGGTGATATCCTCTAACATCTTTTAGATAAATGGATATAAGATATGTATGCATGTTAAGGTTGCCTTTTGGTGTTTTTGAAAAAAAAATCCTTTTTGATTTAGTGCTATGGTCATCCTCGATCTTGCCGTTTCATTAGGGTATATGGTTGGATCCTGGTTTAGTTTATACTTAATAGCCATGTTTCCACACACCTTTTGTTTGACTAGAGGACCCAATATTAAAGCCCAAATCAGCACTGTGACTTGAAGTAAAGCCAAGGCCAACCATTTATTTGAGAATATTTTAATAGTTAAGCATAAGGATTTTTATCAAATATTTAAGATTTGGCCCTCTTTCAGCAATTACCCACCTTCCCATAGAAGACTAGTGATATAATTTTCTTCAATTTTCTATAGAAACATTAAAGTGATAACATCCTTCTCTTATATTTCACTTCAAAAGTTGAGGGGGGCACAAACCAATTCCTCTTTCAACTAGTTCCCAAGTACTGTGGAAAGACATGTTTTTTGGTTTTTGACCAGTGCCTTTCTCGAACAATCTTGACAAGCTTCTTCCATCATGCTTAACAGGGGTTAGCTGCATTACAACTTTAAATTCCATCAATATCTTCAATTCTCTAAGACTCTGAGCAAATGCTTTTACAATTTTCTCATGAACCACATTCTCCAAGTTGTACATCACATTTTCCTATTTGGTTGACTATGATTCTTCTGAGAGTATCCATTAGTATTTATCTATCTTGGAAGTAATTTGTCTACCTTAACACTTACTTTTTCATGTCTCAAAATCATGTTACATTCTAGTGGCCCCAAGGGTTACAATTAAGCTTTATTTTTGAAATAGAAAGTCATGCTACCATAGATATCTTGTAAGTATAAAATTCTAATTTATATTTTCTCTATGGACGACTTAAAACCCCTTTGTATTGTTGAACCACAATTGCACTGCTACTCTACAGTTTTTGATCGACTGCAAGATCAAATTGATTCCATTCAAATATTGTCTTTGCAGCCATTTATGGATTCTTACACAAGGTCATGTTTGCCAATGAATTCTTTATAGTGGTTTATTGTATCTCATCTAATCTCTTTTAATTTCTGTAGATTAGTTGGTGTACCAATGTGAGAAAAAAGAAGATACAAGTCAACAATGCAGTTAATGATTTGTAATCAACAAGAAAATCACATAAATTTTCCCAAGTGAACATGTTTGAGAAATTGTATTGTCCTTGCTATCAAGAAGTTGGACTATTACAAACTTATATTTGAGTGTTGGATTGTAATCTGCATGCTATGTAACCAAAGCAACAATTGGCTTCAATCCATAGAAAATTGTTACTTTTAGGAATCTTACTTAAATCATGTTGATTTTGAAACTTGATATGCCCAAGACAACAGAAAATGACCCACTTGAATTTAACAAAAGTTTATGAATGCCTATTAGAGCTTCAAGACCTTGATTGTTGTTAATTTGGATATATTGTAGCATGAAAGTTTGGAATCTAGTTGGATCCATACTTGAATATGTCTGGGCTAACCTTTTTTATGTTTTGGAAGAAGAATATATGTGTATGTTTCCTTGGCATTGTATAATGATCTTAAAGTATTGCATGCTTCTATATTGTGTTCTATCTCTTCCATGGGATGGAGGATGCATTCTAGATGTTTTGGGTATAATTGTAACTAGATTCTGGAATTTTATCTAGGTTTGGAGGTAAAGTTTGTTGAGGCCATTATATATTTAAAATTGTGAAGTGGTTCCAAAACTTTTATTTGCATGTTTCTTGTAGAAGAAGGGTCTTTGGTATTGTCAAGTTATAGAAACCTCTATAGTAGATTGTTCTCTTCCAAAACAGAGTAAACGTGTACTTCAAAACTTCAAAAAGGCTCTAACAACAATGAATTGAAATCCATAGGAAATTTAAGAATTCTAAATTACAGTGACAGTGTCCTTCATTGCACAACTCTCTATATAGTACAACTTTTGATGCAAAATTCATCTTCTTCAAGCAGGTGATTGAGAGTGCAAATAAGCCCCCACTTATTATAGTTGATTTTGTACTTCATTATATACTTACAATATATACTTCAAACTTAATAATTTATGGCACCAACTCATGGTCTTCATTTATGATTCAATATACTAGATTATAGTTACAAATATGTGTCATTGTGGCAAATATCATTTTATTATAGGTTCATTAACAAAAAATTGTGTTTAATTCATTTAGTCTACACATCTTACTTGTTCTTTCTTCTCAAGGTGTCTTTGAGAGGCTTATCTTCCAGTTTATGTCATGTAATTTTTGTGAGTTCGTTCTTAGTTTAGCAATCAAGGCTTTCTTTTGACGTTGGTAGGAATTTGATATGTGGCCTACATAGGTGATTTGAGATTTCTACATAACCATCAATGCCACAACCCCTTGGAGGCTTTAACTAATATTAGTTTGCTTATGTCTTTCTATTAATAACAATTTATTGTATTTTGATTAGTTTTATTTTACAGTTTAATGGTGTTCATTGTATGGCATAGATGCCACTGAATTTTCACAAATTAATTTGCTTGTCACTCACTTCTAAATACTTTATTAAGTTTTACCTGTATAACCTAAATGAATTATACTATACTTTGTACTAATATAAGTTACACTACCTATGTTGTTTGATTGATGCCAATTCATCCCAATGTGGTGAAATGAGAAGCAAATTTGGGAAACCTCTAAAATGCCCAACCACACAATATCCCACAAAACATAATAAAGGATTAGTTTATAATGTCCAATCCACTAAAGGATAAAGTTTCACGTTCAAAGCTATGTGCTTAAAATTTAAAGTTACAAATTATAAATATGCATTTTTATAACAAATCCATCTTATAAGTTAAAAGAATCAAATATTTAAAAAAAAAACATAAAAAACCAAATTGTAAATATGCATTTTCATTGCAGTTCACTAAGAAAGGAAATATCATATTTTCATTTCCCATTGCTTCATAGTTTTTTTTGACATGTTTTATAAGATAAAAAAAATTCCTCTTCTCACTTGAAAGTTGAAACCGCCACTACTAATAGACTCTATGATTACTTTTAAATTTAACTATCGAAGATCAAATACTTACATTGGTTAGCTAAACATAGATTTCTAATTTACAAAATATATATAATAAGTTGTACACAAGAATCATGTTTTTGATTCAGGTAAAAATAGGTTTTGAATAGACCTAAAACCCTTTACAACAAAAAACAAGACTGCAAAAGGAACAACCTATAGCTAGCCAAAAACTAGTCCCCATACAAGACCCATCAAGATTTACATTTATAACTACTCTTGTGGGAACAAAGAGTCATGTTGAAAGAAGGCCTAGAGAATTTTTCTTTCTTACCTTTAATAGTAATCTAGCCTTCTTCCACTTGTGTTGCCTTATCATGCCAGGCCAACTCTCAATTTTCCTAAATAAATGCTTGCAACCATAGCCTTAGAGATTTCACCACTATTCCTTTGTGCAGACAAAAAATAATCTGTAAAGCCACCAGAAATGGTCACTGTAACACAATCACCAGAAATGGCATCCTGAGACCCAGTCACTTGCTCATTAGGAGTAGCCTTAGCAGCCTCACTATTTGAGACATTCGGAGGGGATGCCCCAAGACCCTGTGATTCTAAAGTAACCCCCTTAGAAAAGCTCCTGTGTTGTTTAGATTTCTTCTCAACTGTATAATGTTGTTGAGAAGCTCCTTTCCACCATGTAGTGATCATTGCTTTTTTCTCAAGTCTACATTGTGCTACAACATGACCTATTTTAAAACATCTACACTAGAAGGGAATCCCTTCATAATCCAAGATTGGACCCAAGAACCCTTTGAAGATTTAAGTAAAACCTCTGTAGGCAACCCTTTTGAAACATCTATTTCAACCAGTATGTGGGAAAAGGTGGAATGAAAAATGTCAAAAGATTCATCATCCACTAGCAAAAAATCACCAAGGGCATCACCAACTTCCTTTAGAAGAGGGTTAGTCCAAAGGTGGAGGGGAAGATTAGGCAACCGAACCCAAATCAAGATCTTGTTGAAAGTTCCAGAAGCAAGGTTGAAATATGAATGCCAAGGCTTAATCATCAACAAATATTTGTCATCCCAGCTAAAAAAATTGTCACATAAAAATATATTTTTCTCCTAAGCATTGTCAAACTTAGCTACTGAAAAACCATTAGCCATGGGGAAAATATGGACTTTACCAAAAATTAGAGGCTCCCATTTGCGGGAGATCCATTAATGTAGCTGAGGGAGGCTACACCAAAAACCCCTAAATCAACAAATCACCCCACAAGCGGAGAGCTAAAAAATGTTCTCATGAATTTCCTCTACTGTCTTGTCCTTCAGCTTCATTGAAATGACATTGGAGACTGGGATAAACTTTCCAATCCACTCGTGCCTAAAACCCACATTCAACAACTTAGCTTTCACCTCAGGGCCATTTCCCTTAACCCTCCACCTACCAGATCTTGTCACACAAGGGACAACAATCTCATTCGCAAGACTCATGTTTGTTAGAATCTACATCGTACACATTATAATTAAGTGAAAATTTGATAAGTCCAATTATTAAGTTAAGTTTATTCAAATGTTGTAATTCCAAAATAAATAAATAAATAATGTTGTAGATTTATAATTTTTTTGTTGCTTTATCCCAATTCTTGAATTCAATTGGATTATTATAATTAAATTTCAAACCCCAGACATATTACTATAATAAAGACACAAAGGATCATGAAGGATCAAATTATAATTAAGACTATAATTGGGGTAGTACACCCTCTATTAGTAGTTATAAAAAAAAGTAAACATAGTTTTCCATCCATCAAGACTATACACCCTTCACATTAACTATACAAAATTTATAGTTTGAATAGTTTTCTTTGATTATTTATAGGTATTCCATAATTATATTCCAATTAACAATAAACTACATCACCACAAAATTGTTCAAAGGGAAATAATATTACTTACTAAATTGAACAAACAAATGCATAATTATAAACCAAGTGAACAACATAATACTACAATAAAAAAAATCAAATTCAACAACAAAAAAAAAAAAACATCATTTATTGAATTCAAAAGAATACTTTGTACTTACAAACCAAATAAACAAAATTATTGTAAGAAAAAGAATAGAAAAAAAATCCAACACAAATACATCACATTGTTATTATTGTGAACCAACTTATTATGTAGCTCTTTTCTTCATTGAACTAAAATTAATGACACAATTAATAGATTTTTTTTCATTACTTCACATAAATTATATTAAACATATTGTTTTGATTAAGGGTAAAAAATGGGTTTTGATGGGTCCCAGAACCCAAAACAAAGGTAAACAAGTTGCATCTAAAATACAACATAAACCAATAGCAGCCCCACAACATCCACTAAAGATAAATCATGACTACACATGCTACAATATACAAACAATCAAGGGCTTGAGACCCTTAAACAACATGGTTTTAACCAGGACCAAAAATGCTTTTAGATATTCATAGACCCTACCTACATCTGCCAGGCATTAGCAAACTTGCCACTCATAAAAGACCCCCTAAGCCAAGAAAGATAATCTACATAATATTGTAAGAAACCATCAACCCCCTAATAAAAAAAAACATTAACAACTTGATTTTACCCAGGATCATAAACCCATAACTTGGTTTTAACTGGGACCAAAAACCCAAAAAGATAGACACAAAACCTACTTACATCTGCCAGACATTAGCAAATTCATTGCTCGTGGAAAACACCTAAGAGCCAAGATAGATAATAAACCATTGGGCACCAAGCCCTGGCTGCATATGTTAGGCATCAACATACCAACCGCTTATGGATAACACCATAGAGCCAAAAAAGATAAAAAGCTTGATGGTGTAGACCCCCATCAACCCCCTAATCAAAAACACCAATAGCTTCAAAAACCCACCCCAAAAGGTGAGTTAGAGAGCACAACAAACCACTTGAGAAAAAACCATCGATCTAACCAGGAAGCCAACTTTGAGTCCACCTCAAAAGGAGGGAGCACCCCTCTAATGGAGAGAGTGTTGTAACCACCCAGACCACTATCACTTGAGGACTAAAACACCCTCAACCTCCACCTACATAGGAGAAGCATCCACCTCAATAGGAAAACCAATTGAGGGAGCAAGAGACAAACACCTTCCACCTCCACCTCCATAGGAGTAGAATCCACCTCCATAGGATTCAAGAAGAAGGCCAACAAAATAGTAGAGCAAGTAGCCATAACACCATTTGAAAACTCTTGGTAGGAGACCAACACCCACAAGAAACAAGTCATAACAAAAGTCTTATACCAACCAGCCTACATAAAGAAGAAGGACAACAGAGAATTGAAGACAAGGATAGACGATAAGTTAGTAAACCAAAAGGTAAAGGTGAGGAGAGGCAGACGCTAATTGTTACACCATTACTAAATTAAAACTTAATTAAATTAAATTCCAAAATTCTTAAGCTCCTTAAATAGTAAATTATTAAAATAAAAGCAAAATAAGACAAAACCATTCTAATGAATACATCTACAAACTTAAAACAAAACAAAAAATAAACAAAACCAAAAACAAAATATCGAAAGAATTTAATACATATATAGGTATGTACTATGATACATATGAATATATGTATTAGATGAAACAAAACATAAAAAATATGCAAACAATACAAAATAAATAAAAATTTATTAATATAACCTTACAAATTAGAAAGCAAATACAACGACCACCAATAAATAACCAAATGAATTTAATCAAGAAAAAAGAACCAAACCAAAGGAAACAAGAAATAGAAAGAAGGAATGAAAAGAAAGAACCAAGAAGAAATAGAAACTTAAATAAAACTCAAAAATGTTAAAGGAAAAGAAATTTCAAAAATCATAAAAAAAGAATTAGAGAAAATTGAAACATAAACAAATAAATAAAGAAATACAAAAATTTAAATAAAAAATAAATAAATACAATTTCTTTATTTATTTGTTTGTGTTTCAATTTTCTATAATTCTTCTTTTATGATTTTTGAAATTTCTTTTCCTTTAGCATTTTTGAGTTTTATTTAATTTTCTATTTCTTCTTGGTTCTTTCTTTTCCTTCCTTCTTTCTATTTATTGTTTCCTTTGGTTTGGTTCTTTTTTCTTGATTAAATACATTTTCTTATTTATTGGTGAACATTGTATTTGCTTTCTAATTTGTATGGTTATATTTATACATTTTTTTTTTTGTATTTTGTATTGTTGACATATTTTTTATTTTTTGTTTCATCTAATACATATATTCATATGTATCAGTACATGCCTATATATGTAATAAATTCTTTCAATTTTTGGTTTTTGGTGTTGTTTATTTTTTGTTTTGTTTTAATTTTGTAGTTGTATTCATTAGAATGGTTTTTTCTTATTTTGCTTTTATTTTAATATTTTACTATTTAAGGAATTTTGGAATTTTGGAATTTAATTTAATTAAGTTTTTTAATTTGGTAATGGTACCTTGGTCAGCATGCCACCCCTTCTCCCTCCTTTCCCTCATCTTTTTATCCTTTCTTAGTCTGCAACTTATCATTCTTATCCTTGTGCTCTTCTCTAATCTTGATGATGGATCACAGAGTGTGATCTAAAATGCTAATGCAAAAAGTTATCACACAATCGAATCCAAAAATTGTTCAACAATTATTATTATGGATTGCGGAAATTTGTTTTCATTGAAGAAATAAATAAATTCAAAATTAATGAACAAAATTATAAACTATTCAATGAAATTTTAAAATTTTGAACAATAATTTGAAAAATTATGCATGATAGTTTTCAAATAAAAGGCCCTGTTCTTCCCTTTACTATGGTGAGAAAAAATATTGTATAAAGAAAACTCCCCAAACTTTGCTAGGTGCACAATAAATGGTGAGAAACATTATCATCCCTATCAAACTGAATATATTATACATTATCTTACGCACATTAAGCATAAGCTAGATAATTTGTTCCATCCACTATTGCAAAAGTGGACAAACCTTTGTCCACTATCACTTTCCCATTATATTTATCAAAATAAAAAAAGTAAATAAAAAACAATCTCCTTCATTTATATCACATGCATGACTCTAGTATCAAGTTTGATGCATAAATTATTTACTGTTAGTGTTTAAAGAGGTATTATCAAACTAGTTATCTTTAAGGACCTAGTTTGTAGTCATTTTCACACTACACTTAAACTCACTTTGAGGTTATCTAGACTTTTGTCTCACCTCATGTAGATTCACCAAGTGTCTCAACACTTGTCCATAGAGTCCTACACTTGTTTCATACTTTGAGGGATAGTCAAAGTTTGAATCCTACCTTCTCATCTCTTCTTGCTTGTCTTTATAATTAAGTCATTTGTACATTTTTACAAACACATGCATATGATATTTTTCATTTTGCATATATTCTCACTTGTGGATTATTTCATTTGCAAGAAGAACTTCACTACTCCAACATGGTATCAGAGCAAGCTTGCAACTCTAATCCCTTTCTGTCTTGAATTTGTGAAGGTCGTGCACATTGGATCTTAAATTGTATCTCACAAAGAAAAACACATGTCACATGTTGAATGAACAAGACAACTGAGAGGGGGATGAATTAGTTGTACCTTAAAGCTTCAAAACCCTCACAAAAATTTAGATCCACATTCATTCAATTAACCCTTAATATGTTGTAATGATTTAGCATGAAAATAAAATAACAAAAAATGAATCAAATCAACACCATGCACAAGAGAACACCAAATTTACGTGGAAAACACAAGATGATAAAAATGACAATGAATATTAGCTCACAATATAAAGTGATATCAACACTAAATACAAAAGGCTCACTACCCAAGGATAGAAAGGCTCACTACCCAAAAAAAGAAAGGCTCGCTACCAAAGGCTCACCACCATAATGGAAAATAAGAAAGAGAAGAATGTTACACAAAGAAATTCATCTCATTGCAATAAAGAAATCCACCACAACATCACCAACACCTTCACAACATAACTGAAGAATTGTAGACACCTTATGCTCACTACATCCATCAATCTAACACATGACATCTTGCACTAGATTCACACTCTAATACTTTGCAATTCACATCATTCACATCATGCACATCTCTCTTCACATCCCTCAACAACTCAACTCATATTTATATCATCTTAAACCTTGAAAACATTCTCCAAGTTTGGCTATGCACCTCAACCATGTAAATTCAAATTAGGTCAGCACCAAAACACTTTTGTTGTGGATAGAAGTGAAAGTAGACCACACCACTCTTTATTTGGGACCCAAATCTATATCACCACACTAAAAAATGCTTCTACAAACAATAAAAATCCATCGCAATTAGTGTAAACACCAAGGTGAGTTGCTACTAATGTAAACACTATTAAAATTTTAAGTAAATGCTTCCTTTGATCCAACAACTCATGGACAAAAAATGCCACCTGAACATAATCTGGAATATTCCACAAATACCTTAAAAACCAAAAAACTCCTTCGCAACATCTTTCACCTGAAGAATGCACACACCTAGTATACTTAGACAATTCTGTCATACATTGCAACTAAAGAAACTAACTTCTGAAGCACCAAACCTAAACAAAAAATCAATTGAAGAAAGATACCAAACCTATCAACACACCTTCAGATCTGCAAGACCTAAAACCAAATTACGGAGAAACATGGAGAAAAAACATTTCTCCCAGACATCTTTGCAATACCCAATTCACACACAGGTGAACACAACTTCCTCTGTATAACAATCTAGCACACCAAATTTTGAATACAACACCGAACACCTCTAATCAACATTTCTAAAATGCATAGGAAAATATTCAACCTAGAAGAAATGTGAAGTGACACCAGAACATTACTCTTCAACGCATAACACATTGCAAGTCACTATTTCCTCTTTTTATCAAATTTTCTCAAAATCACTTGGAAACCAAGATCCAAAAACATATTCTGATCATCTCCATCACTTCCTCAACCATAGACAAAAGCTTATCAAAGAAACACTATAGGTTGACACTAGTAGCTTACTAATGACAACATAATGCAACTAATCAAAGCATCATTAATGCAAAAACATAGGCAATACCAACAACTACACATACTCTTGGAACACTTTTGTTCTCATACAATTCACACCAATGGTAACATAGGCTTGTTGACATAAATGACAAAACCAACTACTCATACTTGCGACAATCTCCCCCTTTGTCAATGATGGCAACACATGATTGGAAAAACCATCAACAACATCTTCCATTCTAAACTTCTTCAACATAAGATAGAAGCTTATCAAAGAAACATTGGAGGTTGACACCAGTAGCTTACTAATGACAACATAATACAACTAATCAAAGCATCATCAATGCGAAAACATAGGTAATACCAACAACTGCACATACTCTGCAACAATATTCCCATACAATTGGCACCAATGACAACACAAGCTTGTTGAAATCAATGACAAGAAAAACTACTCATACTTGCAACATCATGGTTGTTCTCAGAAGGTGTGAGAGAAAAAATTTCATATATAATACTCATATTTTTGGTAAGAAACAAACTTTGGAGGTTTGGAGGCACAACCATGGATGGTTGTAAGGAAATCCATATGGATCTATATGACCATAAAATTATAGTATTTTTTTGCATCAACAAGCATACTCAACCTTCATACCTCAATTCCTATGCACATTCATCTCAAAATGTGTGCTATCTCAACTGATTTGTGCAACAAATTTATTATTATTATTTTTAATTTTTGTGCAAAAATGTATAGGCATGTGTAGGGATGACCTCAACATTAAGCTTGCACAGTACCTTGTTGATTGCATCACTACATAATCAAAGCTACTCATGCCCATTTTGGGTGGTTTTTGGCTTCCAAATGGTGGTTTTCACCATTTCAAGTAGTTTTAGGAAAAAAAAAGTGGTTTTGGAATATTCCACTGCTAACAATAGTATGAGATCATAATGACATCATAAATTTTCAACCCCAAGTTTTCCCCTTCACTATTGAGTTGTTTTTGATTTTTGGTTGAACTTCAAGAGCCTCGCTCTCAAGCATATGGACTTCTTTTTGAGTAATTTTTTTCATTTTGTGTATTTTTCATCCTCTATTGAGTGGTGTAGTTTTTTGGTAGTATGATACATGTATTTTTTAAAATTCAGATTCTCAAAGGACACCCTACATAGTTCTTATTTTTGAAACTTTAGAGGGTTCATTTGGGCTTATACAAACTCCTTTTTGGGTCCCATTTTTTGAACCTACATAATTTTTTGAACTCTATGTAGTGGTAATGTTAAATTTTCATGACTATGTTTCATAATTTTAAATTATGAGTATGTCTCATTTGAATTTTTTGTACATAAAATCCACTTTCTGGAATATGTAATGCACTAAAATAAAGTGCCATATCACTATATCATTTTAGAGGGGGCCGTCATTTGAATAATGGGGGTTTTCATTTTATTTTTTTGTCATTTTCTTAAGGTTTGAAAGGAATACTCTATATATTTCTTCATTTTCTACCTCATGACATAAACTTGTAAAAACTCAAAACAATAAATAAGTCTATAAATGTACTCATATAAAATGCTACAATAACTAAATGTGTGTTCCTTAGGGAGGGAATTCTGTACTTACATTGAATCATAAAGTTAATAGGGGGTTGTGTAGTACCTTGATTTCCCATCACAACAATGGATCATCATGATTCTCGAGCTCATGCATGTGTTCCTTGATGCACACCTTTTTTAGTTTCTTTGACATATTTTTGGACTTGATGTTGGGTCTACATTCCTATACACCCCTTTGTGATTGATTTAAGTTTTTTTCCTATACCCCTTCCTCATCAATTAAGGGGGAAATTATCATAGTTTTATGCTAATGATTCCTTGGTTTCAATGGAGTAATGAAGGAACCTTCTACTTTTTGGGGGTCACATAGACCTACTCTATTTATATCTCAGGTATGGGGGGATTATTTCAGTTGATCATATTTTTTGAGATTCTAGTACTTATTTAGCACACCATGATACACATTTTAGTAGTGAAGTATCTGCATCTTCAACTTCATAGAGTTTGATTGTTTTTGTTCCATCTATGTATTCATGGTTAATGATTGACTCAATTATTGGCTAGTTTTCCTTTTACTATTTTATGCTTTAATCACGTCTTTTGGTAAGTTTCAAAGACATTACCAATACCTTACATACCTTTTATATGTTTGTTATAAACTCTTAAGAAGTTTTAAGTATGTGGAAATAAAAATGTTATGTTGATATATTCCTATATGAATGCATGAATTTCTATGGAATTTAGTACATGATTCTATGTTTAATATATGATTGTTAATAATGCAGATGTCTTAAGAATGAGACTAAAACCTTGTATCAAGAAGGACTATTAACCTACAATAATAGGTTTTCTAGCTTGCAACATAAGGATTGTGAATGGTTGTAGAGGAGAAGTCAAATGGCCAAAGGAATGATGCTTTTAAATGGAAGAAAAGGTGATCATTTATTGATCAACCTACGTCACCACTTAACACTCTTGCTCATCGAATAAGACCACTAGCAGGAGAAGGATTCTACTCTCAATAGGATTGATTCATGACATGAATCTTGTTAGGAACATGTCTTTGTCATAACTGTTAAACCGTTGGGCATAGAATTCTAAATTAGTTTTTCTACTCCTACTTTATAGTTATTATTTTTTGTTTTAGACTAAGTCCTCTTCCTATCTTTGAGGGAGAGTGGACAATTTATTTATGAGTTTTTTTTAGTCTAAGAAGAATAAAAATCCTCATAGACCCTATATAGTGCGATTTGTTGTTGAGGAGTAAATCTAGTTGATTGAGTTGATAAGTGTTTATTAGTAGTTATTCCATTTTTAGCTTTCACCTAAAATCGTAACCATAGTGTTGTTCTTTTCATGTTGTTTAAAAATTTAAAGATAAACCATAAAACTGCTAGTTTCAACATGCATGAAGGAGTGATTGTCAAAGTAAATTAGATTACATTTTTTTCCATTTCAATGGTGCATTACAACAAACGAGAAAGATAATCATGTATTCAAATGTAATTTCTTTTATTGATAATCATTAAGGTACATGTCCCTCACAAGCCAAGGGAATAGCTTTCTTATTCAAATGAAAATATGAAACAACTTATACATGAATAAGTAAAGGAAAGAGAGAATGTGCATGTAAGAATGGAACTAGTCATTGCTTGTGAATGACTGGTTACAAGTTGCCCTGCTGCTGCCCCGAACCACTTGTGCCCCTCCCAGCTCCATTGTGCTCCTCACCCTGCATTTGAAGAAAACATGGTGTTAGAGCGAGGATCTAAGCAATGAATGATTCAATCCTTGCATACACACCTACCTATGCATGTATAAGCTGATCCATAAATGCATTAAACAAAAGAACATTCGACGTATGCATTTATTTTCTAACTGTTTGCTTCATGTGAAGATTTAGGACAAGCCTGATTATTGTTTCATTATCAAATCAAATGCAACATGTGGGGTAAATGTGGCTCCTACAAGGGTAGAGCTCAACGTGCTTTGAAAGAAAAGGAAATTGAGCAACTTGATCAAAGATTTATCTCTTATCAATGCATTAAATCAATATGGAATCATACTAGTTGATCAACTTTCATTATCAGATTCAAAAGATGCATCAAGTTCAATTATGCATCAAAGTGTTTTAAGGATGCATCAAGTTCAATTATGCATCAAAGTGTTTTGAAGATGCAACAAGTTCAATTATGCATCTATTTAATAATGAGGAAGCATTTCAGATTGTTTTCAAGCCCCTCTCACCACAACCCGGTTGGGAAGTCACTCATCACATGGGAAAGTGAGCTGTTAGGTCACCCACACATGTGACAGGTGGTTGTCAAACAAAGTTAGAATGAGGAGACTATGCATGTTTATCACATATAACTGCAATAGGAGTAATGGTTGACTCATGGTCATGGTACAACTATAAGGACAACACCTTTGCAGGAGCTTACAAGGTCAACATGCATGAAAGGTATCCAAAACAAAGCATAACTGTCTTCATGGCAAAGAAACATGGCCATCTAATTCACTGCCCCATGAGTTTGATGAATATGATGTCCTTGAGATTGAGAGCATGACAAGATTGAATGCATTCTGAACATGAAAGATAAGGACAACAACTAAAGACAAAATATGAAGTTGTACAAGGCTGAGTTCAAGGCCTTCTCAACCAAACATTAGACAACAGGTTTGTCAGCTAGCAATCAATGTGTGAGTGATGAAGAGAGGAAAAAGGAAAATACATTCAAGAAGCATCAACTCTAGTTGACATAAACATGTGCATATCATAAATATATCATTACAAGAAGTCATGACAGCAATAGAACCCTCATATGATGTGATCAAGAGACAATTTCTATGCCATAACACAAAGGTTGGCTATTCTCTAAGCATATTACCAAGAAAGGAATAGGCATGACCATTGGAGGATATGAAACAAAATCCATTCACCACAAGTTTAGAGCATAAGTAAGGATCATTCCCAAATTCAATCAAACAGTAGCAACCATCACTTGAATGGGGCAGTCATGTGCATTGACAGACATGGATGTGCTTCAAGGAAGGCATGGGACAGTGCATTTCATTGTCAAGTCATAGGGACAGCAAGTAGTACAATGATATAAATGTCATGAGTCAACAACCATGAGGTGTAAGACAACATTGTTGTCCTCAAAAAACAACATCACATGCTGATCAAATAAATGTGAAAAATCAATGAAGACAGCCAAAAGGAGTCCAAGGTTTTTGTGCAAGAATAGGGGATTGATATCTCTCAGTGATAATTCCAAGACATTCATAGTAATAAGTCTGCTCACTGTCATAAGGACTAAGCACAACCATCAACAGTCATCAAATGAATGGGGATCAGTACATAGACAATCAAAAGAAATGACAGTCACCATTCAAGTAGTCTACCGAGATCATGATTCTATTTGATAAGGGGCAAGGATCAGACATGAGCTATGAAGGAGACCATACATGTAAGTAAGCATGTAATCAAGCAACATGGGCTAAATTGTTGTAAGGAGTCACATGAGAGAAATAAAAGGAAAGGTAAGTGCATTCAATCTAGTTTGTACTTGTAAAGCATAGTAGGTGTCTTTACATTAAAAGCAGTGACTTCAATACATTACAAAATCATTGAGTGCTCAAACTATAATGAAGTAAGCATGCAACAAGATGTGCTCTTGTATTCTTGACATGTCAATCAGTTGAAAGCATAGTCACCACAACAGTCCTTATAGTTACATGATAATTGTATGAGAACTCAATAAGAAAGCAACCATTTATGAAGACAATTTTTTTAGTGGATAGTCATGTGTATATAGTAGCAACTCGAAGGTACAATCCATGATATATCACTAGAACAGTCCTTTAGATGCAATCTCATGGTAGGGACAAATCCTTCATGATTATGTCTTAGTAGCCTGAGTGGTGTGCTTGTCATAAGGTGTTTGTGGTGTGGGTGAGGTTGTTTCATTATCACTCATGGTAGAGTTGAAAAGGATAAGAAAAATTCTTGAGGAGCAGTTGCATCAGGAGGCAGTGTTACAAAGACAACATTGATCTTACTTAACCAATAAAAAAGCAAGGTATATTCATGTACAAGCATATGAAACAGTTACAAGGGATAGGGATATTATAGCGGACAGGGTACTTTCAATGAGTTTCAGTCAATGATGGTATTTCCTATAAAGGATTCAAAGGGGACAATTTATTATTTTCATAAGGATTGAATGTGTGCATTGACAGGCCATCATGAAGAGACAAGACCCAAGCCATGGTCCACGGTGGTGGAGAGTACAAGAACAACATTGTGAGTTCAAATAGCATCTACATATTCTTGCTCCATGATCTAAGGGTCTTATCTTAGGTCTCCCCTTTGAGTCAAGGGTTCGTTTCTCAGTGGAAAGGTCTTTTTGTTACTATTGCCTTTTCCATCTTTTTGAAGACTGTAGCAACATATATGTCATCTTCCCCTTAGATCACAGAAGTATGGGAAGCATAGTGATAGGAAAGTTCAATCAAAGCATAATACAGTCAAAATTGTATCTGAGATAGGTGACATGAAATGTGCAAGCCCAAGAACAATGACATTGGAGTTTATTAGATAGTCAATTCAATAAAATTGTGAAGCCCTTTCAAGGCTTTAAACTGCATAGGGAGATGATAAAACATACAAGTATTTGAAGTGGAGTGAGAACATGGAAGCATTGGAAATGCATTTACTTCACTTAAGAAAAGAAAAATGAACAACTTTTCAGCATAATTTTGAACTTGAGAGCCATCCAAATGAATATCAACAAAATGTAAAGGAAAATGCAAAAATTATAAAGGAGAACATTCTACAGTAATGAAGAATTTTATTTCTCATTAAGGTTTCCGAAGCCTTCCTAAATCATGTTCAAAGGTAAAACATAGTTTTTTAGAAGAGGTTATGCAAGGTTTTGAAATCATTGGATACATTCTTGAGTAAAGCCAAAGAATTTTTATGAAATATAGTCCAACATGCAGCAATGCAAAGGCACTATTTAAAATTTAATTCAATTCTCCCAATGTTCCACTTCCCGAGAATGAAAAGACCCCATTCCATACTCTATTGCTGAGGTGATTATCTCATTTTGTTCCATAAAAGAAGGATCATTCAAATGATAGTGTATCTACAGATTAAGCGAAGCTGGAACTTCAGAATAGTGCATATTTTATTGAGACCAAGTGAATGAAGATACCATGTACCCAGATGTCTAAACAACAGAAAAGTGAAAGAATTTACTAAATCATTTAAATTTTGTAACAAGTCTGAACCTGTCAAAGAAAATCTGCAAAACCCACCTGGGGGTTCAAGTCTAAGGCAACGTTGCTTTCTTTTTTATAAAGTGAAGGAATTTACAAGATTTTCTATTTTTCAAGCAACAAACTAGAACCTTTTAAAGAAATCTTGTAACCCACTTGGGTTCTATACTAACAGTTGCAATTTCAACAAAAAATTAAGGCTACAAGAAACCCAAGCAAGGTTTTTCTCAAAATGTAGGAAAAGACAGAAAAATAGCAAATGCAAGAAAACCCAGTTCACATGATGAGGGCCGAAGCCACATTCCAATTTTCTTCTCTTTTTCAAGAAACCCATCTAGGTTTTTTAACCTTATCAATGAATTATGAAAGAGAAGAAGGGAAATCAAAAAAGTATAGAAGGTTTTTTAGAAATGAAGCATAATGACACCTTTTCTATTCATGTCCACGACCAGTAAGTTATTGTGTCCATGAGAAACAAAAAAGCACTAAATCTATTCAAATTTGTAGATCATGAAGTATTCAGATGCTATCTTGAGTTTTAAACAAAATGAAAGACATTTAGAGGATTCCATTCAGGCTTTCTTTCTCATTGCAAGAGGAAAAGGACAATGCAAGGTCGACTGGGAGCTTACCCGAGCTCGAGCATCGAAATGTGCAAAGCTTGCCACTAAAAAACTTCCTGTGAAGCTTCATCAACTTCTCATGGTAGTTGTTGACAAGTGAGACAATAAAACAAAGGAAACGAATGGCACATATGGTTAGGAGAAGTTCATCAAAATGTTTCATAGCCGCTGACTATAAGTCCAAAAAATGGTCTCAAAGTGCAATGAAGTGTAGATTTAATGCATGATGACACAATTACCTGAGTTCCCCATGGCATTTTTATCCAAGAAATGTCAAAATACGACCAAAAATGATTAGCCAAGCATCATGTTTTCCATATTCTTCCAAGTGACCAAATGATGGTGTTTTCCATCATTTGAGAATTATCATTAGGGTTTGATCCTATTATTTTCCATTCGATGGGATTTTTTATCCCTTATTTTTAAAAATAAAACTCATGAAAAATATGATGGGGGCTGAAAATCACTTACCATTGCCTTAGGTTTTTTATGCCTTTATCAATCTTTCCCCATTCCTTAAGCTTTGCTATGTCTTCAATGTGTCATGTGTTATCACCTAGACATTTTATGCCTTATGTTATTTTGACTTATGCTAGGTGTACCATGGTTAAGTATGGTGCTTTGCCTTTTTGACCCAACATCATGTGTTTAGAATATGCTTTCCAAGATTCTTGGAGGTCGGCCTTATGAGCCAAGTGCTATTATGCCATGTGCCTTTGAAAACCACGTGATTATGACATGTGTGGGAAGAATGCAAAATATGGGTGGTAAGCTGACAGTCAAGGTGTCTATAAAACTTTTGAAAGCTTTTTTCATAGCTTTTAATGCTACATTTTATATCTGAAGATATCATGTGAAATAATTTGCAAATCACATTCACGTTGCTTTTCAATGTAAATGTAATACTTTTAAATGGTGGAGCCTTTTAGATTGAGCTTAATTGTAAATTGTTTTGCTAAGTGGTGTTTTATAAATCATTTAGCAAAATCACTATATTTATGCTTTAAAAGGCCATGTGCTTTCAAAAAACACACATGTTGCATGATAAGGAATATGGTCAAGTGTTGAAATAGGACCAATGATGACTTGCAGAGGTGTGGGGAGTGTGAGATGTTGTTTAAACTATTTTGGTGAAGAATGAGGCTAGCTGGAGGTTTATTTGTCACACTTTTGGGATGGCTATTGACTTAGCTTGTTTTTTCTCCATGTAGAGGGCATTTTAGAGACTTCTAGAAGGTTCTTTTGGAGCCATTTCTATTTTATCCAAGGATAATATTCTAGAAGCACATGTGTGGGAGGTTTCGGTGGTTTTTTGGTTAAGTATGTTCATTTGGAACTTTTTAGGGAGTTCTTTCTTTTTCAGCAGGAGGATAGCTACTATCTTGGAGTTATTTTTTGATGAAGTTGCATTGTAACCTCGCATTGCACTTTAATACATTGTAAGTGTTGATGTGTTTT
>VDFB02098074.1:0-18274 GCA_007258455.2 Sequoia sempervirens | reverse complement strand
TCAGATTGTGGATGGTAGACTCATGAAACGTAGGCCTCAAATCCAAGAGTTTAGACCTTGGACCCTATGAACTCTTTTTATCCCTATTATTCCTTTCTTCCATTCCTTATTTTTTGTAGTGTATTTATTTCTTTATTATTCTCTCTTTATCTTCAAGTTTAGATCTCTCTATATCTTTATCCCTTTCTCATTCTTTTTCATTTTTTGTGTTTCTCTATCTCTCATTCTTTTATTATTTCTTTACTTCTATTATTTGGTGCTCTCTCTTTCTACTTCAATCTCTCTTTATTTCTTGGAACCTTTTTATCGTCCAATCTATATTTTTTCCCTCTTGACCAAATTCTTTTTATCTTCGTCTCTCTTTATAATTACCTTTTTGTTTATCCCTTCTTACTATTTATTTATATCCCTATTATGCCTTTCTTTCATTCCCTCTATTTTTGTAGTGTATTTCTTTGTTTATCTTATTCTCTATTTATCTCATAGTTTAGATCTCTTTAGATTTATTTCTCTCTCATTCTTTTCATTATTGATGTTTCTATATCTCTCTCTTTCTTTTATTCTTTCTTTATTTCTATTATTTAATGCTCTATATATGTGTTTCTACCTCTCTTTATTTCTATTTTTCTTCCAATCTATATTTTTCTCTCTTAACCCTTCTTTTTGTCTTTATCTCTCTCTATAATTATTTTTTGTTTATCCCTTCTTTCTTACTATTTATTTCTATGTTCAATTTCATTTTTTATTATAATAAATAGTTTGTTATCTTTATCTTTCTATCTCTCCTTTTATTCCTTTGTTGGCGTTTCTCTTTCTTTTATTCTTTCTATCCTTCTTGATTTGTTTATTTCTTGATTTTTCTATCTTTTTATCACTTTCCTTCTCTCTTTTTCTTTTTTCTTTCTTTTCTTTTTCTTTTTTGTCTCTGCTTCCTTTTCCTTTCTTTTTTTCTCATTATTTTAATTTTTCTGAAGTTTTACTTTCCTTCTTTATATTGTCCATCCCTTTTTTTGTTCTTTTATTATTTCTACATTTCTACTTTGTTTCTTCCTTTTTTATGACTTTTTGTCACTTTCCTTCTCTCTTTTATCTTCTTCCTTTCTTTTCTTTATTGTTTTTCTTTGTTATTTTTTCTTTGTTATTTTTATTTCACATTTTACTCTCCTTTTTAATATCTCCTTTTTGTTTATTTTATCACTCATTTCAGCTTACCCTTCCATTCTATCCCTCTTTTTCTCTCTCCCATCTCTCTCTTTTATTTTTTTTTTATTTCCTTCTTTTTATTTTATAATCTGAGGAGCCTCTCTCCTTTATTTGTTTTGATGTTTTGTCTCTCTTTCTTTGCTATGTTTATTCTTTGTGTTTATCCCATTCTTTTGTTTTATTACATTTTTCCCTGCCCTTAACTCTTTTAATTACCTCCTCATTCTCTTATTTCCTGAATTGTTTGAGTCTTTGTAAAGCTCTTGACTCATCATTCTCTCCTCTCTCTCTCTCTCTCTCTCTCATTTTTGTTTCTATTATGCTTTGTCCTTTTTTTGTTATTTTTTCTTCTTGTTGTCATTTCTGTTCTTCCCCTTTTATCTATATTTTGATCCTTCCCTACTTTTACCTTCTATCTATTGGTTTTGTTCTTTATTTTTTTTCATCTTATCTTGTGTTTCTTTTTTCTGTCTTACTCTTGTTTTTTACCTCTTTTATCTCTTCTATTCCTTTTCTATTTTTTTATTTTTTCTATCATCATTTTATTGACCTCTATTTATTTCCTTTATTTTTAATTCTCTTCTTTGTAGCTTCCATTTTATCTTTTTTTTAAATTTCCTTTTACTCTTTTTCTTGCTTTATCTATTTAATCTTTCAATGTAATGCCATTTCTTTATTTCTTTATCTATCATTATTTAATCCATAATATTTTTGCCACTTTTTTGTTTCTTTTCTCCTACTTTGAATTACTTTTGGTATTATATCTATTTATCTCATTCTATTATTTTATTTTTCTTTGTCTTGATTTTTATTATTACCTCTTCTTTCCATATGTTATTTTTTTTCATTCATATATTTTATATCTCATGTGTTTCTTTCTTAAATATTTTCTCTATTTTTTATGTATCTTCTTGTTTGTGTTTCTCTCTCTCTTACCCTTTCAATGCACATCTCGTTTTATTTCTTATTACTTGTCTTTATGTTTTCTTTTAATCTATATTTTTCTCGATTTACCTTTATTTTTGTCTCTCTTTCTCTTTAAAATTGTCTTTCTTTTTACCACCTTTTTATTTCTCTTCAACTCCCTTTTAATTACCTTCACCATGTAATTCTTTGTTTTTACATGATCATCTCTCTCTCTCTCTCTCTCTCTCTCTCTCTCTCTCTCTCTCTCTCTCTCTTATTTGACATTCTATGTTTCTTAAGTTGTGGGTATGCTTCCTTTGGCCTTGGGTTTGACTTTGAGGTCTAGGTTTACTCAATGCACGTGTCTTGTGGGTTGTTGCATACATCCCCAGGGGACTAGTATCACCCTAGCATGACACCCATTCCTGAATTCAACTTGACAAAATGTAAAACCAAGGTAAAACGTTGGGTTGGGTTGCAGAGATATTGTTGAGTCAAAAAAAGAAAAGAAATAGAAGTTCATACCTTTTTATCATTAGAATGCAAGACCCATTGTGATTTGTTGCATACATCTCCAAAGGACTAGTCTTGCCCTAGCGAGACACCCCTTCTTGACCCCAACTTGAAAAAATGTAAGACCAAGGTAAGGTGGGTTGGGTGTTGGGCTAGGTTGAGGGAATGCCCTTGATTCAACAAAAAAGAAAAAGAAAGAGAAGTCCATACTTTTTTGCATACATCCCCAAGGGACTAGTATTTCCCTAGCATGACACCCCTTCCCAATCCCAACTTGGGAGAATGTAAGACCAAGGTAAACCCTTGATTCAATAAGGCAGGTTAGGTGTTGGGCTGGGTTGCAAGGATACCTTTGATTCAATAAAAAAAAAAAGATAAGTCCATACATTTTTATTGTCAAAATGTAAGACGCCTTATGAGTTATTGCATCCTTAGGGTATTAACCTCGTCCTAGTGTGACACCACTACCTGGCCCCAACTTGGCAAAATGTAAGACCAAGGTAAGGTGGGTTAGGCATTGGACTGGGTTGTAGGGATACCCTTGAGTCAACCAAGAAAGAAGAAAGAGAAGTCCATACCTTTTTATCGTCAGAATGTAAGACCCCTTACAAATTGTTGTATATATCTCTAAAGGACTAGTCTCACCCCAACGTGGCACCCCTTCCCAACCCCAACTTGGTAGAATGTAAGATCAAGGTAAAGCGGGTTAGGCGTTGGGTTGGATTGCGAGGATACCCCTGAGTTAATAAAAAAGAAGAAGAAATGAGTCCATACCTTTTTATTATTAGAATATAAGACCCCTTGTGAGTTGTTGCATCCTCATGGGACTAGTCTCGCCCCAACATGACACCCCTTCCCAACCCCAACTTGGCAAAATGTAAGACCAAGGTAAGGTGGGTTAGGTGTTGGGATGGGTTGTGAGGATACCCTTGAGTCAACAAAAAAAAGAAAGAGAATTCCATACCTTTTTATTGTTAGAATGTAATACCCTTGAGTCAACAAAAAAAGAAGAAAATGAAGTCCATACCTTGTTATCGTCAAAATATAAGACCCCTTGTAGATTGTTGCATACCTTCTAAGGGGACTAGTCTCACACCAACATGACACCCCTTCTCGACCCCAACTTGGCAAAATGTAAGACCCCTTATGAGTTGTTGCATCCATATGGAACTAGTCTCGCCCTAGCGTGACACCCCTTCCCAACCCCAACTTGGCAAAATGTAAGACCAAGGTAAGGTGGGTTAGGTGTTAGGCTGGGTTGTGGGGAAACCCTTGAGTCAATAAAAAAATAATGTAAGACCCCTTCCTGATCCCAACTTGGGAGAATGTAATACCATGTTAAGTGTTGGATTGGGTTGTGAGGATACCCTTGATTCAATAAAAAAAAAAAAAAGTCCATATATTTTTATTGTCAAAATGTAAGACCTTATGAGTTGTTGCATCCCTAAGGGTACTAGCCTTGTCCTAGTGCGACACCACTTCCCGACCCCAACTTGGAAAAATGTAAGACCAAGGTAAGGTGGGTAGGCATTGGACTTGGTTGCAGGGACACCTTTTTATCGTTAGAATGTAAGACCCCTTCCAAATTGTTGTATATATCTCAAAGGGACTAGTCTCGCCCCAATATGGCACCCCTTCCCAACCCCAACTTGGCAGAATGTAAGACCAAGGTAAGGTGGGTTGAGTGTCAGGTTGGGTTGCGGGGATACCGCCAAGTTAACAAAAAAAGAAGAAATGAGTCCATACCTTTTTATTATTAGAATGTAAGAACCCTTGTGAGTTGTTGCATCCTCATGGGACTAGTCTCACCCCAACTTGACAAAAATGTAAGACCAAGGTAAGGTGGGTTAGGTGTTGGGATGGGTTGTAGGGATACCCTTTAGTCAACAAAAAAGAAGAAAGAGAATTCCATACCCTTTAGTCTCACACCAATATGACACCCTTTCTCGGCCCCAACTTGGAAAAATGTAAGACCCCTTATGAGTTGTTACATCCCTAGAGGACCAGTCTCACCCTAGTGTGACACCCCTTCCCAACCCCAACTTGGCAAAATATAAGACCAAGGTAAGGTGGGTTAGGTGTTAGGCTGGTTTGCAGGGATACCTTTGAGTCAACAAAAAAAAATGTAAGATCCCTTCTCGATCCCAACTTGAGAGAATGTAAGACCAAGGTAAAGCAGGTTATGTGGGTTGGGTTGTAAGGATACCCTTGATTCAATAAAAAAAGAAGAAAGAAAAGTCCATACATTTTTATTGTCGGAATGTAAGACCCCTTATGAGTTGTTGCATCCTTAGGGTATTGGCCTCGTCCTAGTGTGAAACCCCTTCCCAACCCCAACTTGGCAAAATGTAAAACTAAGGTAAGGTGGGTTAGGCATTGGACTAGGTTCCAGGAACACCCTTGAGTCAACCAAAAAAGAAGAAATAGAAGTCCATACCTTTTTATCGTCAGAATATAAGACCCCTTACAAATTGTTGTATATATCTACAATGGACTAGTCTCGCCCCAACATGGCACCCCTTCCCAACCCCAACTTGGCAGAATGTAAGACCAAGGTAAGGGGGTTGGGCATTGGGTTGGGTTGTGGGGATACCCCTGAGTTAACAAAAAAGAAGAAATGAGTCCATACCTTTTTATTATTAGAGTGTAAGACCCTTTGTGAGTTGTTGCATCCTTAGGGGACTAGTCTTGCCCCAACATGACACCCCTTCCCAACCCCAACTTGGCAAAATGTAAGACCAAGGTAAGATGGGTTAGGTGTTGGGATGGGTTGCGAGGATACCTTTGAGTCAACAAAAAAGAAGAAAGATAATTCCATACATTTTTATTGTTTACCTTTGAGTCAACAAGAAAAAAGTAAATGAAGTCCATACTTTGTTATAGTCAAAATGTAAGACCCTTTATGGGTTGTTGCATACATCCCTAGGGGACTAGTCTCACACCAACATGACACCTTTTCTTGACCCCAACTTGGCAGAATGTAAGACCCCTTATGAGTTGTTGCATCCCTAGGGGACTAGTCTCGCCCTAACGTGACACCCCTTCCCAACCCCAACTTGACAAAATGTAAGACCAAGTTAAAGTGGGTTAGGTGTTAGGCTAGATTGTAGGTATACCCTTAAGTCAACAAAAAAAGAATGTAAGACCCCCTCCCGATCCCAACTTGGGAGACCAATGTAAGGCATGTTAGGTGTTGGGATGGGTTGCGAGGATACCCTTGATTCAATAATTAAAAAAAAGTCCATACATTTTTATTGTCAGAATGTAAGACCCCTTATGAGTTGTTGCATCCTTAGGGTACTAGCCTCGTCCTAGTGTGACACCACTTCCCGACCCCAACTTGGCAAAATGTAAGACCAAGGTAAGGTGGGGTAGGCATTGGATTGGGTTGCAAAGATACCCTTGAGTCAACCAAAAAAGAAGAAAGAGAAGTCCATACATTATTATCGTCAGAATGTAAGACCCTTTACAAATTGTTGTATATATCTCAAAGGGACTAGTCTTGCCCCAACATGGCACCCTTTCTCGACCCCAACTTGGCAGAATGTAAGACCAAGGTAAACTAGGTTGGGCATTGGGTTGGGTTGTGGGGATACCCCTAAGTTAACAAAAAAAAGAAGAAACGAGTCCATACCTTTTTATTATTAGAATGTAAGACCCTTTGTGAGTTGTTGCATACTCAAGGGACTAGTCTCACCCCAGCATGACACCCCTTCCCAACCCCAACTTGGAAAAATGTAAGACCAAGGTAAGGTGGGTTAGGTGTTGGGATGGGTTGGGGGACACCCTTGAGTCAACAAAAAAGAAGAAAGATAAAGTCCATACCTTGTTATTGTCAAAATATAAGACCCTTTGCGAGTTGTTGCATACATCCTTAGGGGACTAGTCTCACACCAACATGACACCCCTTCTTGACCCCAACTTGGCAGAATGTAAGACCCCTTATGAGTTGTTGCATCCCTAGGGGACTAGTCTTGCCCTAGTGTGACACCCCTTTCCAACCCCAACTTGGCAAAATGTAAGACCAAGGTAAGGTGGGTTAGGTGTTAGGTTGGGTTGCGGGATACCCTTGAGTCAACAAAAAAAGAAAAAAAAAATGAAGTCCATACCTTGTTATGGTTGGAGTTTGGGTCATGAGGATACCCCTAAGTCAACAAAAAAAAAAGAAGAAAAGTGCATACAAAAAAACATAATGCAATTTTAGTGTTTGTTGATTAATACACCAACAATCCATTTTTATTAACATAACATTCTTCTTCTTTTCCCTTTGGATCAAAGGTGCCTTAGAAGAATTTAAATCCTCCTTCATGATATTTGCATAACACTATTACAAAGGGGAAGAGAGGTGTATTATGAAATCAACCCAAAACTAAATTATCTTTCTTTTATGTGTATCTATTTTTTCACCCTTAATTATCTCTCTTTGCCATTTCCTTTCCTCTTTCCTCCATTCCATTCCATTCCTTCCTATTTCCTATTTTATTTATATTTCATTCTTCATTCCTATTCCTTCATTATCTTTATTTTAATTCTTCTGTTATCTTTCTTCCTTCTGTGATTTCTTTATTTCCATAATTTCAAATTTACTTTTTTATATGTCCATCAGTTGATTTTTAATTATTTTCACTGTCATTTTCATTACCTTTTTTCTCTGTCCCTCTTTCTTTTTCCATTCCATTTCTTTCATTCCATTCCATTCCATTCCATTCCTTCCTTCCATGTCCATTCTTCCATTTCCTTCATTTTCTTTCCTTCTTCCATTCCATTCATTCTTTATCTCTTTTCCTTCTTTTCTTCCTTCCTTTCTTTCCTATCTTTTTATTTTATTTTATTTTCATTTTTATGTTCTTTCTTTTCTTTTGTCTTTCGTCCTGTTTCATTTCTTATTTCCTTCATTCCACTGGTTCTTTGAATATCCATTCCATTCCATTTCATTCCATTCTATCATTTCTCTTTCATTCCATTCCTCTTTATCTTTATTCCCTTCCATTTTATTCCTATCTTCTTTTTAATTTCCTTTTGTTTCTCTTTTTCTTGTTTTTCTTCTATGTTATTTATTGTTTATTTTTTTGTTATTCTCTCTTATTCTTTAAGTGTATTTGTTTTCAATCCCTCACCATGACTATCTTTATTTCTTTGTATAATTTATCCTTATTTTTCTTTATCATTTTTTATTCCTTTCTTATTGGAGTTTGTATCCTTGATCTTTGACATTTGATACAAGATTCCTAGAGACATCGATTGTGAGAATAGATCTTATTCTATAGAATTTAGATAATAAATTGTAGAATATTCATGTTACATCATAAATCCTAGAACTTGGACCTTATGCTTTGGGAACACAAACTTAGAATCTTAACCCTCAAGATCTTAGAACGTAGATCTTAGACCAATAGACATTGAAATGGTAGGCTCTTGACTTTGACCAAGAAACTTTTATCCTTAAACACTCTGCCACCCAACCTTACAATTTGGAGTTTTCTCTTCTATGTTTTTTCCTTGTATCTCTCTTCCTCTTAGTTTCATTATTTTTATTTTTCATTCTCTCTCTTTCTCATTTTTTTACCATCTTGTTTTATTTCTAATTTTATTTTCTTCTCTTTATTATCATTTAAAAATGCTTCATTTCAATCACTCTCGATTGCTAATCTATAATTCTCTCTTACATTTCCCTTGATTTTGTCTTTATTTTATTTATGGTTCATAGATTATCAGTGTTGGGTCTTGGATCCTTTATCCTTGATACTAGACTCGTAAACCTATTGACATTAGACACTACATGTTGGGTCCTAGAATTTAGATTATAACACATAGAACTTGGATATTATGCTCTTAGCACATGACTTCAAAACTTGGAGCCCAAAAATCTTACAATTTAGATCTTATACTTTAGAACCTAAGTTTTACGCTTATAGACCTTAGGCTTGTGGATGATTGACCTTGATCAAAAAATGTTTACCCTTTACCCTCAACTCTTAGATTGGGAACCCTAGAGTTGTGGAATATGGAACCTAGACCAATAAATGTTTACCCTATATTATGAACCCTTGAACCCATGCCTTGAGATGTATGCTTCTATATTATAGAACCTACACCCTAAACTTGTGGATTGTGGATGCTAGAAAAAAAATGATACTATAACATCAATCATAGACCCTATACCTCGAATATTTGACCCTTGACACTAGACTATGTATATTGGATCATTGGGACCTAGTCGTCGAATCATAGACCCCATACTTTGTATCCTCAACCCTTGATCCTTGACTATGGACCCAAGACCCCTAAACCACTTGACCTTGGTCAGTGAATCTCAAGCCTTGAAATTTAGACTCTAGAATGTAGAACAAGGACCTAGATGTTACTTAGAACCAAACCTTAAGCACTAAACATGTGATCTTAAAATTTGGAGCCTATAATTAGGAACTTGGATCCTAGATCCTTAGACATTAACTTTGGACCCTTTGATGGTGTCATGGCCATTCATGGCCAATCCGATTAGGTATCACAAATAGAACCCTCAATTGAATCTTCTATCATAGACATTCTTTACCTTCCATTAAACATTTGCAAGCCCCCTCACAAGGGTAGGTATGCACTTTAAAATTAAGTTTAAAAGAACATATATTTATCAAATTAGTCATTAGTTTTATTGGTCTTCAATTAATTATCACATGATTACTTGCACATCACCATCCAAGACCTAATTGATTCTTAGAGTTCCTAGTGTTGGAAAACCTAGGCTCTAATACCGGATGTTATGCCCATCATGAACACAACACAATTTTTTTAAAGAATTAATTAAGTCCATTGATGTTAAGCCTTAGATTATGACAATGTGAGTAGACATTAGCGAACTTAATTAATTCTTTTAAATTAGTTTTTCTTTGGTGTGTTCATGATGGGTGCAACAAATCGACTTTGCACTCATGGACCATGGACTGTAAACCAACATATCATATACCATAAACCCTTGGACCCTAAACCCTCCATCTTGGACTCATGTACCATATACTCTGGAGTAAATTTTTTTCATGTAGCTTGGACCTTGAATATTGAAGCATTTTCCTTGAATCTTTGACACACTATAACACTCTTGGAATTTGGGCCTCAAACCTTAGACCATAAAACTTGGACCGTATTGTCTCTCTCTCTCCATATATCTCACTTCAATATTTTTGTTCCTCATGTTTCTCTATGTCTTTATTTTTAGGATTATTCTCTCTCTCTCTACATGTTGGGTCCTAGAATTTAGATTATAATATGTAGAACTTGGATAGTATGCTCTTGGCAAATGACTTCAAAATTTGGAGCCCAAAAATCTCACAATTTAGATCTTATACTTTAGAACCTAAGTTTTACGCTTATAGACCTCAGGCTTGTGGATGATTGACCTTGATCAAGAAATGTTTACCCTTTACCCTCAACTCTTAGATCGGGAACCCTAGAGTTGTGGAATATGGACCCTAGACCAATAACTATTTACCCTAATTATGAACCCTTGAACTCATGCCTTGATATGTATGCTTCTATATTGTACAACCTACACCCTAAACTTGTGGATTGTGGATGCTAGACAAAAAATAACACTATAACATCAATCCTAGACCCTATACCTTGAATATTTGACCCTTGATACTAGACTATGTATAATGGATCATTGGGACCTAGTTGTCGAATCATAGACCCCAAACTTTATATCCTCAACCCTTGATCCTTGACTTTGGACCCCAAGACCCCTAAATCACTTGACCTTGGTCAGTGGATCTCAAGCCTTGAAATTTAGACTTTAGAATGTAGAACAAGGACCTAGATGTTACTTAGAACCAAATCTTAAGCTCTAAACATGTGATCTTAAAATTTGGAGCCTGCAATTAGGAACTTGGATCCTAGATCCTTAGACATTAACTTTGGACCCTTTGATTGTGTCACAAATAAAACCCTCAATTGAATCTTTTATCGCATATATTCTTTACCTTCCAAACATTTGCAAGCCCCCTGACAAGGGTAGGTATGGACTTTAAAATTAAGTTTAAAAGAACATATATTTATCAAATTAGTCATTAGTTTTCTTGGTCTTCAATTAATTATCACATGATTACTTGCACGTCACCATCCAAGACGTAATTGATTCTTAGAGTTCCTAGTGTTGGAAAACCTAGGCCCTAATACCAAATGTTATGCCCATCATGAACACGACACAATTTTTTAAAGAATTAATTAAGTCCATTGATGTTAAGCCTCAGATTATGACAATGTGAGTAGACATTAGCGAACTTAATTAATTCTTTTAAATTAATTTTTTATGTGGTGTGTTCATGATGGGTGTGATAAATGGACTTTGGACTCATGGACCATGGATTGTAAACCAACATATCATATACCATAAACCCTTGGACCCCCATCTTGGACTCATGTACCATAGACTCTAGAGTAAATGTCTTTTCATGTAGCTTGGACCTTGAATATTGAAGCATTTTCCTTGAATCTTTGACACACTAGAACACTCTTGGAATTTGGGCCTCAAACCTTAGACCATAAAACTTGGACCCTATTGTCTCTCTCTCTCCATTTCTCCCACCTCATTATTTTTGATCCTCATGTTTCTCTATATGTCTTTATATTTAGGATTATTCTCTCTATGTCTCTCTACATATTGGGTCCTAGAATTTAGATTATAACATGTAGAACTTGGATATTATGCTCTTGGCACATGACTTCAAAACTTAGAGCCCAAAAATCTCACAATTTAGATCTTAAATTTTAGAACCTAAGTTTTACACATAAAGACCTTAGGCTTGTGGATGATTGACCTTGATCAAGAAATATTTACCCTTTACCCTCAACTCTTAGATTAGGAACCCTAGATTTGTGGAATATGGACCCTAGACCAATAAATATTTACCCCATATTATGAACCTTTGAACCCATGCCTTGAGATGTATGCTTCTATATTGTAGAACCTACACCCTAAACTTGTGGATTGTAGATGCTAGACAAAAAATGACACTATAACATCAATCCTAGACCCTATACCTTGAATATTTGATCCTTGATACTAGACCATGTATATTGGATCGTTGGGACCTAGTCATTGAATCATAGACCCAAAACTTTGTATCCTCAACCCTCGATCCTTGACTTTGGACCTCAAGACCCTAAATCACTTGACCTTGGTTAGTGGATCTCAAGCCTTGAAATTTAGACTCTAGAATGTAGAACAAGGACCTAGATGCTACTTAGAACCAAATCATAAGCTCTAAACATGTGATCTTAAAATTTGGAGCCTACAATTAGGAACTTGGATCCTAGATCCTTAGACATTAATTTTGGACCCTTTGATGGTGTCATGGCCATTCACGGCCAATCCGATTAGGTATCACAAATAGAACCCTCAATTAAATCTTTTATCATAGATATTCTTTACCTTCCAAACATTTGCAAGCCCCCTCACAAGGGTAGGTATGTACTTTAAAATTAAGTTTAAAATAACATATATTTATCAAATTAGTCATTAGTTTTATTGGTCTTCAATTAATTATCACATGATTACTTGCGTGCCACCTTCCAAGACCTAATTGATTCTTAGAGTTCCTAGTGTTGGAAAACCTAGGCTCTTATACTAGATGTTATGCCCATCATGAACATAACACAATTTTTTTAAAGAATTAATTAAATCCATTAATGCTAAGCCTTAGATTATGACAATGTGAGTAGACATTAGCGAACTTAATTAATTCTTCTACTTTTTTTTTTGTTGTGGTGTGTTCATGATGGGTGTGACAAATGGGCTTTGGTCTCATGGACCATGGATTGTAAACAAACATATCATATACCATAAACCCTTGGACCCTAAACCCTTGGACTCATGTACCATAGACTTTGGAGTAAGAATTTTTTCATGTAGCTTGGACCTTGAATATTGAAGCATTTTCCTTGAATCTTTGACACACTTAAACACTCTTGGAATTTGGGCCTCAAACTTTAGACCATAAAACTTGGACCCTATTGTCTCTCTCTCCATATATCTCACCTCATTATTTTTGTTCCTCATGTTTCTCTGTCTTTATTTTTAGGATTACTCTCTCTCTCTCTCTCCCCGCCCTTCTATTTCTCTTTATTTCTTACAACCTTAATTTATATTTGTGTTTTAGTACCATTCCATTCCATTCCATTCCTTCCATTCCATTCTTCCTTCCATTCCTTTCATTCCTTCATTCCATTTCCCATCTTTTCTTATCTCTTTTTAATGTCCTTTATATTTTTATTTTATAACTAGCATACATATATTAAGCATTAATATATACAAAATAAGCCGAGAGTTATCTTTCTAGAGGCTAATTTTTTTATTTTAAATTAAAATAGTATTATATAAAGTATTCACTTGAACACTTAATTACATGAAAAAATACTATATTTGCTTATTATTAAATATTGTCATTATAAAATCTTTATAAATTGATATTGAAAAGATTTAAAATATAAAATTTTATAAATAAAATATAAAACAAAAAATTATCTATTATACAACCATTTGAATGGATGTGCTTGATTTGGCTTTAACTTCTTAAAGATTAAAAAAATATATATATAGTAAAATAACATTTCCTAATTAGAATCCATCAAATACACCCATTACAAGTCAAAAGGCACACAACTTCCACTAAAACCATGAGGTTACACTCAAATTGAAACTCTAAAAATACTTTTTGTGGGCAAAGAAAAATACATAAGCCAACAAAAATTGAGAATTACATGAGGGCAAAAAAAATTAAATATGGGTAAAATTACTTAGTTGTGAGTTGTACTTCAAAATATAGGGACACATTCACATTCGTCTACAACAAACATTCACCATCATTATGAGTTCTAAAAAACTAAAACTTCCACAGTTTATATGCCCTATTCTATGTAATCTATGCTTGATGTTCAGGGACTCCAATATATAATAAATGGAAGCATGTAGTATAATTTGGATTACATCAAACAACTGGCATTGCTAGTATCAACTTACAACCACAAATCCTTAAGCAATTAAGCATGCATTGCTTTGCACGCTTTGTGGGTACCTCAATTCGACTATACATGAACCTAACCATGCCTATTTGTTGTATATATTTCATTCCACTCATCATAGAAAAGGGAAATGATGTCAAGAGCTTTATGTACAGTGCTTCTGATTGGAGGTGCATTTGGACTATTTCTTGGACTAATTTGAGCATTTGGATCATTGGCACAACATTGTTTACCATTTTCTTCCTCATCTGAAGAATGAGGATGTGCCTTGCAGTAAGAAATAATCAAATTTTAATCACACAGAGCCTCAACCTTATAAACCACAATCTATTTGGGTATTCCAAATGTTTCATCCTCATCTTCCTGATTAATAATACTAAGTTCAAAAACCACTTGCAGTATGGAGATCCAATTGTGCAACCTTTCAATAGCCTCAGGCTTATCAATAATGAACACGTCTGGGTATCTCAATGTGTAGTCTTTCAACTCTTTTTTCCAATCCTCACCAGAAAGCTTGTGCAAAACACAATCAAAAGGGCCTTGATCTATTAAGGGTTTTTCTTTATCAATACAAATTAGGTCAATGCCTCGTTGCCTAGTAAGTTCAACCAATGAATGTTGAATAAAACTGTTCTTCTTCTTGGGTGCCAAGGCATACCCAATTCCATACCATCTATTTTCGTTTGAAATGTCTTTGCAAAACACTTGAAGGATCTGAGCACCCAGAAATTCAGTGAGCATTTCAAAAAAACCCAAACACCCAAATGAAAAAAGACAACAAAAAATAATTAGCCACAATACATTGAGCTCAAGAGCTTACTAGGGAAATAGTGGGCATTTGTAGGATTGGATTTTAACTAATGAAAGCATATGCCTGCTTACTCTAATGTCTCTTGGCCTTCTTAGTTCAAATTTGAAGTGTTGTTGAGCATATGAAAAGAATTTACAATATAATGAGAATTGAAGCTTCTGCTTCTTGTTCTTGTTGAGAGGTTGTACAATGGTTGATAATAATACATAACTGCTAAATTGAAAGATTAAAAAGGAAGAATATGAAATTAGCAAATGAAAATGAATGGTGTGTTTTTAAACAAGATTTGCGGAGACAAAAGGAAGATGCGAAGCATCTTAATTGTGTTGTTATCGTTATGATGCTCTAAATAATCTAAAGCACCAAATTCCAAGCGAAGTGTTTAGGGTCCATACAATAACTGTACGATTACGAAATGTCAAGAATAACTGATTCTCATAAAGAAAAATGAAACACATACTCTGAAATAATGTTGAGCTCTTTTGAATGAATTGTACTTGCATTGAAGAATCTAGAAAACCACTTTAAAATCTGCACACTGTAGTGACTCCATATAAAATAAAATAATAGCTTTAAAACTAAAAATAATACTAAAAATAAAAGTTTTAAAATAGCTTTAAAAACAAAGCAAAAGTTTCTTGCATCTCCATTGCCAAACAATGATATATATTGATTTCAATATATATAATATTGTACTTATTTACTTTTTTGTATTAGATATTCAAGATAATCTTGTTAAAAATCTTCTAAAAATTATAAAAGCATGAAAATATTGTAAATTAATATGTATTTCCATAACAAATATTATAAATTAAAAATCATGTATTTTCTAAAAATGTATATTTTAGTTTTTTGAAAATATTCTAAATTAATATGTATTTCCATAACAAATATTATAAAATGATATATATTACTATTAGAAATTAGAAAACTATAATATATTTTCGTTTCTAAAATGTATATTTTCGTTTCTAAAATGTATATTTTAGTTTTTGAAAATATTCTAAATTAATATGTATTTCCATAACAAATATTATAAAATTATATATATTACTATTAGAAAGTAGAATATTATATTATATTTCTTAAAAATTTCAAACAGTTTTAAAACAACTTTAAAAATAAAGCAAAAAATTCTTGTATCTCCATTGCCAAACAACGATATATATTGATTTCAATATATATATAATATTGTATTTATTTTTAATTTTTATGTATTAGATATTCAAGATAATCTTGTTAAAAATCTTCTAACAATTATAAAAGCGTGAAAATATTGTAAATTAATATGTATTTCCATAACAAATATTAAAAATTAAAAATCATGTATGTTCTAAAAATATATATTTTCGTATTTTGAAAATATTTTAAATTAGTATGTATTTTCATAACAAATATTATAAAATGATATATATTATTATTAGAAATTAGAATGCTATATTATTCTACATTAATATTTATTTTCATAACAAATATTATAAAATTATATATATTACTATTAGAAATTAGAATACTATATTATATTTTCTTTTCTAAAAATGTATATTTTAGTTTTTTGAAAATATTCTAAATTAATATGTATTTCCATAACAAATTTTATAAAATTATATATATTATTATTAGAAATTAGAATACTATATTATATTTTCTTAAAAATTTCATATATAGTAGAACTATAAAAAGATGATGATAATGCATGCTTTTAAAGCTTACATATAAAAATAATAATTAAATATAATATTACTTTGCGACTGGTAAGTAGACGTCAATTTTAATGGGGAGAATAAAAATGTACACATACTCATTGATGTGAGTGTAAGAAACCTCTCGGCTTAATTACTATCCTTGTTTATTCTCTTCCTTTGAGCATATTATTTTATTTTACTTTCTATTTATGTAATAAATTATTTGTCTACCTTTATTTTTCTTTGCATGACTCTTTTAATATTACCTTTCTTTGTTCTTTATTTCTATTTACCTCTTTTTATCTCTTAAGTTTTTTCATTCATTCAGTTTTATATAAAAGTATTATGTTCTTTTATTTCTCTTACTTTTTTGTCTTTATTTTTTGTCTTTATTTTTCTTTTTTTTGTCTATTTGTCTCTTTCTATCTATTTGTCATTTGCTCTCTTGTTTTCTCATTTTCTAATATCATCTCTTTAATTCTCTAGTTTAAAAAATATATATTTCTAAGTTTGCCATTGACTCTCTCTACTTTCTATGTCTTTTTTCTATATTTTTTATCTCTGTAATTTCTCTATTTCTTTCTCTAATTTTCTCCTTATTTCTATTTTTTTCTCATTCTTTCTATTTTATCTCTATCTCTCTCCCTCTGACGCATCTGCTTTCTCTGTATCTAATGTATTTAGCTCTTTCCTTCCCTTAGTGTTGTTTATTTTTGTTTCTATCACTTTTTAAAATTCTTTTGCTCTTGACAAATTTTATTATTTTATTTTATTTTTATTTTTTCTCTTTTTACTTTATTTCATTATTTTTTTTTTTCCCTCATTTCTTCACTTTTATCAAGTTTTTATTTATTTTTCGTTACATTTATATATCTTTTTTTATTTTATCCTTTCATTTTTCTCTTAGTTTATTTCTCACTCTTGTCTCTCTTTGTGACTTTTTTTTCTTGTTTTTCTCATTTTTTCCTTTCAATTTTTTAAATACTCCTATCTTATTGTCTAGGGGTATTTCTTTCTTTTCAGTCCTCTCCATTGATGTCTATATTTTTCTATTTCTTTTTTCCTTCAATTTTTATCCCTTTGTAGATGGGATGGAGCCCAGACTCATTGATTGTCAACCCTATATTGGGAAGTATTTAGTCTATAGTTTAAACACTTAGATCTTGGATCACAAAAACCTAGAGCCTATGCCTCAAAAATATAGACCCTAGACTTAGAAATAATTACTATGTTCCCTTTACCTTAAATTTGTGGACCTAAGAATGTAGGTCTAAGATACTAAAGTTTTGACCCTAGACACATGAACATTGAATCCCAAGAACTTGGGCCTTGAACCTTAGAGCTTAGAGATTAGGACTTTGATATTGTACCTTGGATCCTCATACCACGCGACCTCAGATCCTATAATGTAGATGCTAAAATATTGAACATAAAATTATATGCTAAATCTTTGAAATTGGATGCTACATCGTACATGCTTTACCCTAATAGTTGGATCCCATACCCATATTTATAGATCATGGATCCTTGACCAAGAAATTTTTTACCATTTAGAGTGAACTCTCAAACCTTAGATTTGGGATCCCTTGGACACTAGACTCGATTAGATGTAGCATTGTGTACCCTCAACAAAGAAACATATATCACATATTGACAATCTTTTAATTGTAGGCATTAGACCCCATCCCTAGAGCCTTAATTATACCCTTGCAACCCAGATCATGAACACTTGATCTTAGGGCATAGACAATGCTAATTCAATCTTAGACATTAGAACTTACACCCTTGACCCTTGATCCTTGGACTTGGACACCAAGCCCATAGAATATTATAGCTTGAACACTTAGTCTTGTGTCATGTCCTTGTCCCCAATTGAGAGCTAATTTCAAATTGGAGGGAAAAAATATTTTTAAATACTAATATGAATTTAATAAATATTTAAAATAATGTTAAATTAATAATAATAATTATTATTATTAAATAATAATAAATAAAATAAATTTAAATTATTAAATTATAATATTTAAATTTATTTAAAACTCTAGCCGAACCAGTTGGGTGGACGCCAAAGTATCCACATAAATAATAGTTTTGTTGAAGTTGGTATCATCAAAGTTAGATGCATATGTTGGCGAGTGTA
>VDFB02098073.1:0-16077 GCA_007258455.2 Sequoia sempervirens | reverse complement strand
GAAGAGGTAAATTAAATTAAAGTCAAAAAATGAAGCCTTGAAAAGGGACGCCATCTCTTGGAGGGAAAATGGTTTATTTCAAATTTGAAATTAGGGCTCCTCTTCTAGAAGCTTCTAGAGATTCCTTGCTGTGCCTTTATAAGGAGACCTCTTCTCTTCATTTCATCATCTTATGTCTTGGATATTGTTATGCTGTCGAAATGGTGTTGGAATTGCTTCGAGGAATGAATGCCTCCTAGCCTTCGCTCGACTTCGTGCTTGAGAAATAGCATCTAGTGGAGAAGTTGCTTGTTGTTGAGAGGATTTTGTAGTGAGGTTTGCATTGTAGCTTGAGTTTTGCATTGTAGTTTAGTTTATTGCATTTCATATCAAAAATCTGGAGTTGCTGATATCATGGCTGATCTGTAGTTTCACTCATATCATTGAAAATAAAAATATGCTGATTATGGGTATTGTCTCATTGTGTTTCCTTGGCAAGGGCGCCCCTATTTGACAAGTTTCAGATTTTTTGACAACGCATTGAATTTTATAAAAGAAAATCGCCCTTCTTAAAGGGCCGTACTATTTGTGTTGTCTTGGAATTTGTGCAAGAAAAGGTTAAGGGTTTATGAGTGTGGTATTAATATTCCAACTTGGTCGCCATCTTCTTTAGGGTGTTATGCATTTGATTTCACATCAATAGAGTGAGTTTTGAGTGAGAAAAGTGCATTTTAGTGAGTTATTAGAGTGCTGGTTCTGTCATTCAAGCTGCTGGTCTGTCATATCAGACTTGAGTAAATTGCATTTTGGTGAAGGGTTGGTGTTAGGAAGTCATATTAAGCTTGGTGAAGGTCACATTTACTATTGCAGCAATTGAAGAGCTTCTAATGCTTGTTCTTGCAGGCACTTCCTATTACTTGTAAGCTGATCAGTAGTACTGTCAGCATTTCTTAAATCTCTCTTCATGTTTTTTTGTAATACCCACTGAATAAGTGGAAGAGGCTGGCTTGCCGCCTATTTACTTTTGAATTGCATTGTAGTTTGTAGCATCTCCGCCATATGGTAGCTCCATTCCCACCCTAGGTTGGATAGCACATTCTTGGCGTCAAGTTTATTTTCAGCAATTGTAGTTGGTAGGGATCCTCTGACCATATGCTCGTCCACCTTGGACACATTCTTGGTTAGAGTTACTCTTTCAGCATGCACTGAGATCCTCTGACCATATGATCACAACTTGCCCAACTTGGGATCCTAGTGTACATTCTTGGTTAGAGTTGTATTCCGCATCGTTTTGGTTTAAGTGATAACCCTAACGGATGTGTGTTGCATTGCTTATTGTAATCAAAAAAGTGAAAAAATTGGTTCGGAATATTTCAAGTTGTGGATGTGTTTGCTCATGCTTTAGCCTCCTCTGCCATGGCTATAGCCTCAACCTCTCTCTCTACCTGGTCAACCCAATCAAGGTCCTCGTCACTAACACAAGTATACATCAATCTATAAGTATAAACACAAATTGTAGCTGAGATGCTCAAGGAAATAGCACACTTAGATATATAGTCAAAGACTCAAATGTATACAAAACTCATCGAATATGAAATCCATGACATCAAATGTTCCAAACAAATATGAAATATCAAAAGATTCAAAACAATAACTAGAAGTCTATGGCTCAAAGGAGCCTACATCCTTCCTACAAATGTGTCTAAGATAGGTCCCGGATGATGCAATAGCCATAATCTCAAGTATCAAGGCAATTTCCCTAATGGGGATGAGGTGCAGTGCCCTTTGTGGGGGTCCAAGCACAGTGCCTCTGGTGAGGTCGAGGGGCAATGCCCCTCACAGGGTCAAGGGGCAGCACCCCTTGCGGGGGTTTGGGGCACTTAATGGGGTCAAGGGCAACGCTTCTTTATGAGGGTCTGGGGCAAATACTACCGCAGGTCATCAAGGGGCAAACGCCTCTGAGGGTTCTGGGCAAACGCTTCTTATCATTAAGGGCGCTACTTCGCATAAACGCCGAAGGTCGAAAGGTCTCCTTAAAGGCGTCCCCGCCGGCGGCAACGCCCCAGGGCATTCTCACAGCGCATAGGCAGGTCGAAAGGAGGAGCCTCACCAATTTCAAGCCCAAATTAAGACTCCTCCAGCTACAAACCTTCATGCAGGTACATCATTCTTTAGCATCTACACAAGTAAAAAAAAAAAAATTAACTTTAAATTTGATGTAATTTTTTGCACTTTTCAAACCTTGTCGCCTGTCGAGTCCTGCTAACGAGACTCGCCTGAACTTAGTGAGTCTAGTGAGTCCACCAGACTCGGCGAGTCTAGCCAAGACTCAGTAGGACTCGGCCGAGTCCGAGTCCAAGCCCCCAAGACTCAACCAAGGTGACTCGACTCGCGACTCGTCGAGTCCTGGCGAGTCTCGTTTCAATGGTTAGGACTAGAATTTCAATTCATAGCTGTCCTAGGACTACTTCCATTGCTCAACCTCATCATGCTTTGATGGTGATCTTTGGCATAGATATCCCAATTTGGATTCATCTCCTCCCACTCCTAAGGACCTTTGTGTTCATGAGAACTCCTCTTATCACTGCACCAAGGACATACTCATGAAATTAGCCAATCTGCTAGTGTATGGGGCTGGAATCATCAATCCAAAGTCTGAAAATATTAAGGTCAGCAACATAAAATGGGTACAGCAGTCAATAATCAGTAATAATGACAGTTTGGAGGCTGGAAATAACTAAATAGTGACTGAAAATCCCCTCACAAATAGCAGCACACTTCTGAAACCCGTACAAATCAGCAACTTTGTGATGGAAAAATACTTTTTCATATACAAATAATGAGTTGTAATGGCAAGAAATATGGAGAACAACAGCTCTAATGTTTGAAACTGTTTTTATCATGGCCTTTGGTTCATGTATCTTGCAGCCAACACTTATCCCAAACATGTTTAGTTGGTGATATTCAACAAAAAACTCCCATTTCATAAATACAAATAATGAAGTAAGTATCTTTCCTTGAAATCTTCCTGCAGTCCCTCTAGCTTTCTTAATGAAAACACCATGCCTTCTCAACCCATGATGATACCCTATACTCAATGGTGACCTTGATAATTTAAGCACCATGCAATGCTGCTCCCACCTAAGCCAAGTATAATTACCAAAAAATGACTCACCTTTAGATGTGGTGGTGATTTTTGCTCATTGATTTTCCATTACTCTTGCCATGACACATCTTGGAGTTTCCTCTTTGATGCCTAGTAGCACTACCACTTTGCTCTTGGTTTTCAATTTCATGATGAACTTTCCCATAAAATGCTCCCCATGCAATCTCCATGTTTTGTTGATCTCTCCAAGGCCCATGACATAAAAATCTTTGCACATCCCTTGTTAACCCAAAGAGATGACCAATCACTTTTATCCCATGATGCTAGGAGTTTGTAGTGTCTCATACTTCATTAGTGCTCCAACTTGCTTGAAGCTTGATACCCAAAACACCATACTGAACTTAGTCACAAAATCTTGAACATCAAGATGACACCTATTTTGCTTACCTTCATCTAATGTCAAGCACCCTGAGGTGACCATCTCCATTTGACTATCACCCACGATCTTTTCTTCAAGTGTGGTGCTTAGGTTCCAAGAGTGACCTATGAACTGTGAATCTTGCTTTTGCACAGCCAACCCTATATGATCCCTAATAAACTTCCTTTCAACCCAAATGCCTCTATCCACTTTGACCATCAAAAGATCACGTGGGCCCCATATGCAAAAATAATCATAAACTTGAATCAAAGAGTCCACATGCCCTATACTACAAGTTGTATCTCTTACTCTATCACCTTCTTTTGCCTGCTTTCCGTGGTGACAATAATTCTGCAATAACATAGAAAGCAACAAATCTAAAACATTTTCGCACCTTTGGCTGCAAACAAAATGCCCATACTCATTCCCCAAAAGAGAGTTTGATGAGATATCCTCAACACCTCCATTCTTGCGACTCAAAATCCTTGAATTAGGGTTAACCAAAATGTTCTTTACAAATGTATACCCATCCACAATGCTGCTCCGTAAATCAATCAATGGCTCATCATTTGGAAGCTCCAAAGATGTTACATGATTCAACACATCTTCCTTCAACTTGAACTCTTCATACCCAACAAATAGATTTTTTCCCACCTTCATCTCATCGGTCTTTTGCTAGCACACACAATCATTGGAAATTAACAAGGAATCTTCACCTTCAAATTACCAACTGGGGACCTCTTGTTCTTGCTCCATGATGTACGATAACTTCAAGTTTTCTTCTTGGTCCATTATCACAACTTCCTTGACATCCTCTTGTAATTTTGTCTCTGTTGTACCCTTCACTGTTTCAAGTTCCATCATCTAGGGTTCTCCCTCTTTCAAGAATGATTCTCTTGGCTCCTGTTCTTTGCACCTTCTTCTCCTCCATCCATTTCTTATTTTCATATCATAATACTCCTCAAAAGACTTGTCACGACGGATGGCAAGATCCAAAACAATATAATCAACATGATTCATCCTCTTGTCGTGGGTATATAGGTTGTTCTTCTTGTTTCTTGATTACTATCCTAGCCATCTCCTTCAAATCTGATTTTTCTTCTTCCTTTAAAAACATTCTCTTTGTCTCTCAATGCTCCATCCTTCTGATATTCATGCAATTCTTGTAACTTTTTTAACATTTCTAACATGGATTCTTGAATTGCCTTCATATATTTGGTTGGCGAACACTAATCGCTGATATGCAGCTGCAGAAGAATGACATGCAATGGATATAATCTACCATAAAATGGTGAATTTCTGATGTTTCACAGGCTAGCAAGGTTTTGGCTCTAATACCACTGAAATGTCCCCTTCCTTGGGTAAGAAGGGTTTCCAAGCTAGCCAACTATTATAAAGAGCATGCAAGAAAACTCTGAACATACAGTCTGCTATTAAAGTTAAATTTGTTGATACTCAAATAACCCTAGGATTTATGATTTGACCAACTAGATCAGTATTCCAAAGCATTCATCAGACCTCAGACAATTAACTCAACATTAGTAGCATATCAAACTATGCAGAGGTATAAACATGATCCAACAGAAGCTGGTTCATAAAATGAGATATAACAGAGATTATTCCACAATTCTGCTCTTTCTATTTATTGAAATAGTCATGGATTTCTAAAGATGATTTGAGCTTACAACAGATACAATGTAGGGGATTTATGTTGCTAGATGTGTGGGGTGTTGCGCCATAGATGTAAGGAAGTCCCCTTGTGAAATGATATGAGAACCTGAGGCGTGAAACCCTCAAGTAACCAATCGTCCTAACTGCTATAGGAAGCAGCCTGCATGGGGATTGACACCTGCTGATTAGGCAATGTTTTGGGCTAGATCTGAGCAATCTGCCCACAACTCCTTAGTCTTTGGGTCGCTTCAAATGCTTAGGAGTCTGCTGAGGGCTGGGGTGGCTGATCTCTCTTTTAACCTTGCAGATCCGTCTCAATATGTAAGATGTGTGCTCCCAGATGTTTGTTGTAGCTACCAAACCTGATCACTACCTTGCTGCTCCCTTTTGGTCTATTTTTCCAATCCTCTTAGTGACCATAGATCCTTACACAATCTTCCCTTAGGGTTCTAGCATGCAGCCCTATAAATGTTGTGCAATCCTCCCAAATGTCAATATCTGAAAATCGGGCCTTATTATGAAATCACTGATATTAGGGTAAGAAAGAAAGCAGTTTGAATGGAAACATTGATTAGAACAGGTTAAGGGTTTTGTCCCAACCTGCTAGGGTAACTAAGGTTTTCATCCCATCTAACCAACTCAGGGGTCTCTCCCAAATTTTGCAATCAAATTTTCCAGTTGTCCTCTTTGAATGCCAAAAATGTTTACTTATACTTGATTGCCCATCCAAAAGCCAAGTCGGCCTCCACATTTGAAAAAGAGTTGGCACCCAAATAATTAAAAATTGAGTTGGCCAAAAAAAAAGAACTTGCTATTATTTGAATAATTAATAATATTATTATTAATATATGATTATATTATTATAGTAGTGTTAATAAACAATTTTATTATTAAAATAATATTAACTTGGGCTTAAGGACATGACAATGGTAGCTAGAAGGGGCATCAAAATCGAAGATTGTGAAGGCTTCAAAGTGATGGTAGTTGATGGTTTCACCCTCACTTGCACCAAGAAGATACCTAACTTGAGTATTCCGTTGAGTGAGTATGAGCTTAGAGATGACTTCTATGTGGTGAGCATAGGAGATACGGATATGGTCCTGGGTATGCAGTGGCTTCGTCCATTGGGGATTTCTACATGAATTTACAAACTATGGAAACGAAGTTTGATGCAGGTGGCAAGAAGATCACACTTAGAGGTATGTCAAATGGTGGGCCACAAACAGTCTCTTTCAAGAGGATGGAGAGGCTTATTAGACAAAACCAGGTAGAGTGGGCAGCAGAATGTATTATCATGCCTATTGTTATAGAGCAGCCAAAGAGAGTTTATCATCATGATGTAGAGGTCTTGATGTCTAAGCACAGTGTAATTACTGAGAGCATACCTCCAGGGATACCTCCTAATAGGGGCATGGAGCATGTCATAGAGCTTGAGTAGGGGTCAAAACCGGTGATTACTACACCATATAGACATCCTAAGAGGCATACGAATGAAATAAAAAAGGCAATTAAGGAGCTGATTGATATGGGGCATATTAGACCAAGCAAGAGCCCTTTTGCTTCTTTTGTGGTGTTGGTTAAGAAGGATGGAACAATGCACATGTGCATTGATTACTGGTCATTAAACAAAAGAACAATTAAAAATAGGTATCTTATTCCTTGGATAGATGAGTTGATTGATGAGCTGCATAGAGCTTGCTATTTTTCTAAAATTGATTTGAGGTTAGGTTACAATCAAATATGGATTAGAGAGGAGGATGAGGAGAAGACGGCATTCAGGTACCATTATGGTCATTTTGAGTTTTTGGTGATGCCCTTTGGCTTGACCAATGCCCCAACTACTTTTCAATCTTGTATCAACAAGGTATTTCATAATCAACTCAGAAAGTATGTCCTTTATTTTTTGATGACATCTTAATTTCAACAAGACTTGGAAGGAACATATGAGACATCTTGATGAGGTGTTGAGTATTTTAAAGAGGGAATCACTTTATGCCAAGGAAAGTAAATGTGAATTTGGGTTGACGAAGCTTCTTTACCTTGGCCATATTATTAACTCCAAGGGTGTTAGAGTTGATCTTGAAAAGATCGAAACGATTGTTGATTGGCCTCCTATAATGTCCCTTCTAGAAATATTCCTAAATTTTGCCCTAAAACCACAATTCCAATTAAAATAAGAAATGCAATACATTTAAGAGTATAAATTTACCAATTGATATGCCCTTTTAAGATAAATCCTGGTTTAGGTCCTGCACACAGTATTAGTTATTGGAAATTGATGTTAAATCAAAAGCCGTGATAACATCTATTTTTACTAAACACTAGTAGGCATAATGATATCACATAAACATCATCCATATTGAAATCCAATTAAAGCAATAGCCATTCCAAAGTAGATTCTTATAATAGTCTCATTAGGAATTCGTTTGAAACGTTTGCAAACCGCAATGTCAGGGTTGGTCGCCCTTGTATTGCAAGAGCATGGAAGGTGGGTCGCCCTTCCATCCCTCAGTTCACCTTGGAGGTTGGTCGTCCTTCTCAATCAAGCCCAAAAGCATGGAAGGATTTCTGGTCCATTCCACCCCCAACCCATGAGCATGGTAGGTTGCTCGCCCTTTTAATCTCTAGGTGGTGTACTTAATAAGAGCATGAAGGTTGGTTGTCTCTCATCTCTCAAGAACCCTAAAGGCTTGTCATCCTTTTTATTTGCAATCCATTTCTCCTAAATTCAAAATGGACTATCAATAAAAGAAGCATCTAGATTACTCACAATAATCAATAAATTTTGCAAGTACCACTATTGCATGATCACACACAGATATATATACAGTTATTTCTAATTATATTTAATAATATTTAGTAATATTCTTGCTAATAATATTTATTCCAATAGATCACTTATTCTGATTTCTAATTCCCTTTATTTTCCAATCTGCTTGATTGATTGATGCCTTCCTCAATTGAGATTTCTCGCTTTTAATATCTTCATGGCTGAGTGAAGAGATACACCCTTTTGAAAGATAATGGCTCTTCCAAAAATCATGATTCCTCTTAAATAATTGTTATCTCTTCAAACTTGATTGTTGCTTTTTGCTTGACTAATTTGAGAGCTCCTTTTATTAATCGTTTCCTTCCTTTGTCTAATATTAATCGCTGCTTTGTGGGAGATTATTAGTCGCTGCCCATGTAATGTCCCCATTTTAGCCATACGCTCCTTGTAATATAAGACCCCCCAAAAAAAAAATTCTTTCCCCTATTGCCGTTTGAGTGTTTTGAATGGTTTCTTGCAATGATTTTGAGAGTTTGACATTTGCTTATTATGTACCAAATAAGTGCATGAACAGAAAATGATAAATGCACAAATATTCAAATCTAAACATTTCCTTTATTTAAAATATTTTCTGTTTTTCATTCCAAAGTATTTTCCAGACTTACAAGAAACTTTAACAGCAGTAAACAAGCTTTATCAGACCTGGTAAAGTGTGAACACAGCAACAAATAGCCTCCTTAATAGCTGTGCCCCATCCTTGAGTCATCACCCAGCACTCCCAAAGGGTAGATGTCCACTCCAAGCACCCTTTATCAGCTTAGACACCTGTTTTCTGCCGAACCCAGCAACCCTTGGTGCCGTACTTCTTCACAGCCTAGCCATACCTCTCCAAAATTAACGACTTGCAAGGAAAAATTGAAGACTTCTTTTAAAACCCTGAGATTGTGCAAGAAGGGTCACCCTAGATGGAGGAAATGATTTAGCAAATACCCATATCCATATCATCATCCATTTGTTATTTGTGAATAAAAAGGTGATTCCCAGGCATAACCAGAAACTCTAAAAAAAAGCCAAAATATCACTCCAAACTGAAAACAAAGCACTCCACACCAGAAATACCAATCCACACACCAAAACCCTACTGCAAACCAATCAAAAGTATTGAAATATCTTCATTCTTGAAAGTCCAGTTGTGTTCTCTGACTGAAAACACCTAACACCAACCTGAGCAAGATCTTTCACTGTCAGGGCTAGTCTTAGAACTAAGGGTTATCATCCTCAACTCTGTCTGCAATCTCTGGCCTCAAACCAGCAGCATATCTCCACAAACAATCTCCAGCATAAACCCCAAAATGAAGCCTCAAAGAGTTTTTATCTTTTCTCATGAAGTGGGCGCCCAAACCCCTAAACCCACGCCTTGCTTTGACTTGACTTTAAATTTAATTTCAATATCTTTCTTTCTCTAAAGTGGGACGCCCAAAGTGAAGAAATATAATTGAACATTTAAAAACAACTTAAGTGGCTAGGTGCCTTGGTCACTTTTAAGTCCCCCTTATGACCCCTTTTTTAACTTTATAATATAAAGTCACCCTTTTAACATTCTTTTAAAAAAACATTAGCCAAATATTAAAATAATTTCTCCAAGTGACTTTAGTCATCCGAAAATGCTAATACTAGCAAGCCAGACCAGTTCATGCACCGAAAAGGACTTACTATTTTTAGTAATACTAAAAATAGCAAGTCATCGTCCAAAGGCCCAAACTGAAGAACAACTCGAATGCACTGAGGCTCATTGCAGGCAACCCCATCCACTGACCCCTGCTAAAAATAGAAATACTCGGCAATTAACACCAACTCAACTGGAACTGAGTACCTTAACAAAGCCTCCTAGCCAACAAGAACTCGGAAATTGGCTAGAAGTAATGCCCACTAATCCTAACTAGGAGGGGACATTACAATCCGCCCTCCCCAAAGATTGCTTGTCCTCAAGCAATCGTAACGCTAGGTGCTGAAGTATCTACTCGCTCTCCCATGTCACATCCTCAATTGGTAAATCCTTCCACTTCACTAAATACTCAGTAATCACCACCCTCCTGACTATCCTCTCTCTAAAGTCAATGATTGCCTTTGGTACAAGCTCCAATCTCCCCTCCTTATCCAATGGGGGTAACACCGCTAAAGGTACCACATTATGCCCAAGCGCCTTTTTAAGGCGTGATATGTTGAAAACATTGTGTACCCTGCTGTCCTCCGGTAACTCCAGCTCATATGCAACCTCACCTACTTTCCTGGTGACTCTGAAAGGGCCATAAAATCGAGGTTTTAACTTCTTTGCTCCAGTCTTTTTAAGAGTGGACTGCCTGTATGGCTATAGCCTAACATAAACCATGTCACCCACCTCAAATTCTCCCTCAATCCGATGCTGATCAGCATACAACTTTTGATGATTTTGTGCCTGTTGTATGTTTTCTCTCAATGATCTCATGATATCCTGACTTTCCTATAGGAAGTCCTTAGCTCTGCGCACCTAACAATCACCAAAATAGTAAATCGATGAAGCTAGGAGCCTCATACCCATACAGTGCCAAGAATGGTGACATCTTGATGGACATATGATAAGTGGAATTATAGCAAAACTCCCCTAGGTGCAGCCATCTAACCCAAGCCTTTTGTTGCCCTTGAACATAGTTCCTCAAGTAACCCTCCAACCATTTGTTAACCATTTCAATTTGTCCATCTGTTTGGGGGTGGTAAGTAGTGCTGAGAGTCAACTCTGTACCACATAGCTTGAATAATTCTTGCCAAAACAGACTCATGAATTTGCTATCCCTGTCACTTATGATTTTTTTAGGTGCCTCATGTAGTCTAAACACCTCCTTGAAGAACAAATCAGCCACATGTAATGCTGTAAACCTTGCTGATATAGCAAAGAAATGAGCAAATTTTGTCAACCTATCCACTACCACATAGACACAGTCCTTTCCTTGCACCTTGGGAAGTCCAGTGATGAAGTCCATAGTTATACTTTCCCATTTTTGAGTGGGAATGGATAATGGTTGCAACAGACTAGTAGGGAATGTGTGCTCATGTTTATTTTGTTGGCACGCCTGACACTCACAAACACACTTGGTTATGTAATCTTTCATTCCCTTCCATGAAAACTTCTCACGGATCTACCTATATGTCTTATAGAATCTTGGGTGACCAGCCAATGGAGTGTTATGAAATTCCTTCAAAATTTGTTCCAAAAGGTTAGTTTCAGCCACTAAAAGTATTTGTCCCTTGTACAAGATCAATCCATCATTAACACTGTACCTCTCATCATTCAATGATCCATCAAGTATGTTGTTCGTGAATGCGTTCTTTGCATAATCAGCTTGTATTGCCTCTTTCCAATCAGCTGCTATCTCCAAAATTATGCACAAATGTGGCCTCCTAGAGAGTGCATCAGCCACTACATTTCTTTTCCCCTTCACATATTTAATGTCAAAGTCAAAGGCTTGAAGTTTGCTAACCCATTTTTGCTGCCTTTCACTAAGATCCTTCTGATTTAAAAAATATCTAAAGCTGTTATGATCCGTTTTAACTACAAATCTGCCCCCAACAAGGTACTGTCTAAACTTTGTCAAAGTATGCATAATAGCCAACATTTCTTTATCATTTATGGAATAAGTTTTTTCAGCCCCTCTCAATTTTCTACTCCCATATGCTATTGGATGCTTGTTTTGCATTAGGACAGCCCTTATACCCTCTCCTGAAGCATCACACTCTAACTCAAATGGTTTTGAAAAATCAGGAATAGCCAACACTGGACATCAACTCATCAGTTCCTTGAATTGATCAAAAGCCCTCTGTGCTGATTCAGACCAAGAGAATGCCCCCTTTTTTGTCAAGTCTGTAAGTGGGGCAGCAACCTGTGAAAACCCTTTCACGAACCTCCTGTAAAAACCACATAGTCCAAAGAACCTCTTAAGCTATGATAAATTAGTAGGCGGTGGCAATTCTTGTATTGCCTTAATTTTATCAGGATCTACCCGCACTCCATTTGCACTAATAATGTGCCCCAAGTAAAGTAACTCAATCATGCCAAACTCACACTTAGATTCTTTTACAAATAATGACTCCCTCTCAAGTATGTCAAGCACCTCATCTAAGTGCTTCAAGTGCTCCCCCCAAGACCTATTGAAGATAAGAATATCATCAAAGAATATCAAGACAAACTTACGGAGCTACTTGCTGAAAATTATATTCATGCATGACTAGAAAGTGGCTACTGCGTAAGTCAAGCCAAAGGGCATGACTAAAAACTCAAAGTACCCAAAATGGCACCTGAAGGCAGTTTTCTCCACATCCTCTTCCCTCACTCTAATCTAATGGTAACCCGATCTCAAGTCAATTTTAGATAAGTAAATTGCTCTATGTAACTCATCTATCAATTCATCTATGCGCGGAATGGGATACCTGTTCTTGATTGTCTTCTTGTTCAATTCCCTGTAGTCCACGCACATGCGCATGGTTCCATCCTTCTTCTTCACTAAAACCACCGAAGAAGCAAATGGGCTCTTGCTTGGTCTTATGTGCCTCATCTCAATCAGCTCCTGAATAGCCTTTTCAATTTCATCTTTGTGCCTCTTCGGATGACGGTAAGGAGTGGTAATGACAGGTTTGGCTCCCACCTCCAACTCAATGACGTGCTCAATACCCCTATCTGGTGGTCTACTTGGAGGAATACTTCCAAACACCTTGCTCCTCTTGGTAAGGAGCTCCTGTTTATCAGATGGATAGGACCTCTTGACCTCCTCGGTGACTGAAGGCATGACAATACACTCCGCTGCCCACTCAATCTGATTATGTCTAAATAACTTTGCCATGCATTTGAAGGTCACGACTCGCAGTCCTCCATTGGATAAGCCTCTCAAAATGACATTCTTACCACCTGATTTGAATTTTAACTCCATAGTCTGAAAGTTGAGAGTGATCTCTCCCAACGAACATAATCAATGAATCTCCCACACTACATCTGTGTCTCCAATGCCCACTACATGCGGTAAATCTTCTTTTATCTCATGGCTACCCAACTGTAAACAATTTAACTGTACCATATCCACTGTAATTAATAGCGGAAGTTTCATCCCACCCACCCTATAACTTCTAAATCTTATTTCATCTCTGTGTGCAGGAAGCCCCTAATGCTACCGTGCCCCTCATCTATGAAACTGTGTGTATTCCCCGCATCCATCAAAGCTACCATTCGCTGCCCCTCAATCACACCTCTCGAGCATGCATTGATTCCTCATTCTTGAAGCTACGAAGCCGGCCAACCCTCACTGTTTCTTCCACCTTTCCCTTCTCCGGCCCTTTCCTCTTCACTTTAACTGCTATTTGAATTTTCTGCAACCTCATCATCGTCTGATTGGTATTCAATCAACAAAGCCTTAGCTTTGGAAACACATTTGTGACCCTGTGTATATGGTTTTCTACAAGTAAAACATAGTCCCTTCCTTTGTAACTCATTAAGGGTCTCACTGTCAAGTCTAGTCTATTGTTTCTTAGGCTGTTCATGCTTTTTTGAAGTGAATTTCTTGGGCAGTGCGCTCTTGGACTGAAATTTGCTTTTAAATGCTGTAGGCTATGTGGGTTAAATGCCTTAAATCCAACCTTTCAAGGGGTCTGATAATCCATCTATAAACAATATAATCAACCTCCTCTCCGATATATCAGTCACAAGAACCGATAACTTTTGAAAATCTGATATATATGTGTCCAGCGAACCCCATTGCCTGAGTTGTGCCAACTCCTTAAAATGCAGCTCAGGGTCTTTTCTATCAAATCTTTCAATTAGCCGCTCGGTGAACTACCTGTAGGAAGTGATTTGAGCATGTCCCAAGGTTACCATCCCATTGTACCACCACTCATGAGCCACGCCATCCAAATGTATAGAGGCATACTGAATAAATAGACTCAAGTTCTAGCATAGGATTTACTGTGAAATATGTGTCTAATTTTTGCATCCACGCCTTGGTTGCCATCTTTCTTGACCTGTCAAAGTAAGGGAGTGTGAGCTTCCCAATCTTTCTCCGTAATTCATGGTTCTGGTCCCTGTTTCCTCTTTGGTTGGTGTGTCTCATCCTCAAGTCCATATAGTCTCTAAGTGAAATATCCATCTGAAAACCAGGTCCCGCATCTATCTAGTCCTGTCTAAATTGATCTTGCTGTTCCAAAAGTGTAAGTTCGGGATTCGCAGGAGCTTCCAACCTAGGTGGAAAGTTTGGCATAAGAGGTCTTGCCAAAGCTTGTGGGTTTCCATCTCCTTGCTACCCTATCCTGTTTCCATTACCCAATTGGTCCATTCTCTGCACTAAATCAGCCAACCTGTTATTTGTCTCCTTTGTTGTGCTGCCCTCAACTGTCCCCTAACCAAAGTGTCTAATAGAATTGCCATTCTATCCGGTGGCTCTTCATTCCTGTTGTTTCTTTCATTCCCATTACCATTTCCATCCCTGTCTCCCATATTGCCTGTGTTTGATGACCCACTAGATGAAGTTTCAACCTGCTGTTTTTCCTCAGATGATGACCAATGCTCGCAAGAGCTCTCTTCCTTTTTTCTACTCCTCTCTAAATACCTCCTCTCCTTGTCACTCTGGCTCATAGGAAATTGCACCCACTGGCTAACAGGTCTATTCTAGCTCTGATACCACTGTAATATAAGACCCCCAAAACAAAATTCTTTCCTATTGTTGTTTGAGAGTTTTGAATGGTTTCTTGCAATGATTTTTGAGAGTTTGACATTTGCTTATGATATACCAAATAGGTGCATAAACAGAAAATGATAAATGCACAAATATTCAAATCTAAACATTTCTCTTTATTTTAAGATATTTTTTGTTTTCTATCTAAAATATTTTTCCAGACTTATTAAGAAACTTTAATAGCAGTAAAATCAGGAACTTTTATTTGCGGACTGGGCGTAAGGAACACAGCAAATAAATAGTTTCTCGTGAATAGCTGCGCTCTGATCCTTGAGTCATCACCCAGCACTCCCAAAGGGTAGACGTCCACTCCAAGCACCCTTTATCAGCTTAGACACCTGTTTTCTGATGAACCCAGAAACCCCTGGTGCCGTACTTCTTCACAGCCTGGCTGTACCTCTCCAAAATGGACGACTTGCAAGGAAAAATTGAAGACTTCTTCTAAAATCCTGAGATTGTGCAAGAAGGGTCGCCCTAGATGGAGGAAATGATTTAGCAAGTACCCATATCCATATCAATATCCATTTTTGATTTGTGAATAAAAAGGTGATTCCCAGGCATAACCATAAACTCCAGAAAAAAGCCAAATATCACTCCAAACTGAAAATAAAGCACTCCACACCAGAAATACCAATCCACACACCAAAACCCTACTGCAAACCAATCAAAAGTATTGAAATATCTTCATTCTTGAAAGTCCAGTTGTGTTCTCTGACTGAAAACACCGAACACCAGCCTGAGCAAGATCTTTCACCGCCGGGGCTAGTCTTAGAACTGAGGGGTGTCGTCCTCAACTCCGTCTGCAATCTCTGGCCTCAAACCAGCAGCATGTCTCCACAAACAATCTCCAGCATAAACCCCAAAATGAAGCCTCAAAGAGTTTTTTATCTTTTCTCATGGAGTGGGCGCCCAAACTCCTAAACCAACGCCTTGCTTTGAATTGATTTTAAATTTAATTTCAATATCTTCCTTTCTCTAAAGTGGGACGCCCAAAGTGAAGAAATATAATTAAACATTTGAAAACAACTGAAGTTGAGTGACTTGGCACCTTGGTCACTTTTAAGTCCCCCTTGTGACATTCTTTTAAGTTGAGTGACTTGGCGGCTTGGTCACTTTTAAGTCACCCTTTTAACATTCTTTTAAAAAACATTAGCCAAATATTAAAATAATTTCTCCAAGTGACTTTAGTCATCTGTAAATGCTAATATTGGCAAGCCAGACCAATTCATGCACTAAAAAGGACTTACTATTTTTAGTAATGCTACAAATAGCAAGTCATCGTCCAAAGGTCCAAACTGAAGAACAACTGGAATGCACTGAGGCTCATTGCAGGCAACCCCATTCACTGACCCCTGCTAAAAATAGAAATACCCAGCAATTAACA